>JASANE010030416.1:0-97421 GCA_030248225.1 Trileptium ribeirensis | reverse complement strand
TTGATAAAAGCTTTTTCCTAAATACTCACAATGCAAATCTTTCCCCCTTTAGTTTCCTTTAAATCTAACTCTGAAATGATGTTCCTAAAATCTTTCCTTCCTTCTCCTTCCCATTTCTGCATGCCTTCCATACCTCCCCTCTTCCTTACCCTCCAACCCATTTGCTCCTACCATATGCCTCCAACATTTCTCCTTCTTTAATCAGCTCTGATTTCTGTATAGCTACCTCTCCAAATTTTCTGTCTATTCTTTCTTCCTAAATTAAAAATAACAGAGCGATAATTTGCAATCAAATTAAGGATTGACATATTTGAATGTTCCTTTATGTATAGATGAACAATATTAGCATATAATATAAAGCATATACGGTACTTATTGTAAGAATTTCTTAGAAATGCATGCTATGTCGTTCTCGCTGTACTAAGCCTAAGCCTTAATATTAGCCTAAGTGAGTCATGTATAAGAGCCATGTACCGTAACGTAATAACCCCTAAGCCAGAAGGTTGATATTTTGTTTCCCGCTCAGCTTTTAATTGTTCCCAACATTATAACGTCCCACATCTAATAAGTCGACATGGGCCATAACTTCGTCCCAGTTTGTAGCTGAACAATTGCGAGACGTTAATAACTCTGTTATGTAATGGGACTTGAGCCGTCAATTTTAAATGGTCGCACAATATTGCGTGTGATGCACAGAGAATGTGCATACAGGCAGCGTGTGGGTAGCCATTGAACTTTAGGTGCCATTAACTCAATTGCTGCATTATAACGACGCCATTGCTGATAATAGACTTTAATACAACTGAAGTTGTGGATACTGTGGCAGTCATAAACATTCCGTTCCACTTGAGCAACCTCATTGACAACAAAATAGGAGGTCTTGGATTTGATTATATAATTTCAAAATAAGCTATTATATTCAGTTGTTCACATAGCGGCCGATCAAATATATTTTTCCCCTTGCCTACATTTCCGCTCCATTGCATCTGTTTAATTTGTTTGCATATCATTACTTTTGTATTACTTGTAATACTTGTGTGTGTAGTTGGAGTGGCGTTCATACTACTTCCTATAGCGGCAGTAATTAATATGCTACTGAGGGCCAACTCCATCGGGCGTCGCTGATCCTCTTTTGAGTAGCCCTATCTCCTTGAAGTTTCCCATGATTTAAATGTCGTGATCAAGGTGCGCGAAAATTTTATCAGAACTGAAATGTCGGTAAATGTGAGTTAAAATTGGGGCGAATATCGTGGATCATAAAGGAAAATGCAGAAAGAAGTGGAAATTGGTAATGAATGCCAAAAAAATTTAATATCGTTCCACAATATTTTTGAAAATTTAGTACCGGACGGCTTCCTTCCTTTTACCTGATCCCAATCCCTTTTCGTTGGTTTCTCCTTGTCGGAATCGGCTACTTTCGATGGTAATTTTTAAATTCGCCCATGTATGTATATGTAGTTTTTTCACTAGCTTTTCCGATTCAAAATCTGCATGCTGTGACGCATCCACAGTATCGAATTCGTATCGGGTTGGGTGGAGCACGAGCACTCTATATATCATGCGCGGTTAATTCAACCGTAATTATCATTAAGATCGAGCGACAAAGACATGGCCGAAGGCTCTTTGATAACATCTATCGTAATACTTGTATCTGTGACTCATAGATGGTTTTCTTATTATATAAAGAGTGAAGGCTCCTATAATTACTTGTTTGGTCTAAATAGTTTCATTTTAAAATTGCTTTTTAACATGAAAACCGATAAGAGTTAAATACCGAAACAGACATAATATATTTTTGGAATTCGTTAAAAAATAAAATTTTTCGATATAAGCATGTCAATTTTCGGGTAGTGGTAGCCGGTAGGGCCTGCAGTGCATTCTTTCGGACCGGACTGGGATGCGAACCTGCCTTGCACTGAGTCTGCGTCCATCCCATTTTAGACAGGGCCGCGCCTAAAACATTAGGCCTGTTATCATCTGTATCATAAAGCAGTAGCAAGCTGACGATGTCCGCTAGAAAACAAAAAGTAACCATTATTGTAAAGGCGCAATAGAACTCTATTCAATATATATATGTCATAACAATCAAGGTGGTGAATAGGTTGCAATGAAAACAACTACACTGTCTATTGAATCATATCTCTCTATGGCAACAACATAACGACAGTTAGCTAGGTATTACTTATTGAAGGACAATTATTGTTTAACTGACGTCAACTATTAGAACCAAATAATTTCCGACACCGGTTAGCAGACCAATGTATACGAAGCCTTAGGGCATGCTCTTTATCGCTCGATCTGATCCGATGCGTTCCGGTCCGATTTGAGCTACCCGCGCATGATATATAGAGTGCTCATACTGCACCCAACCCGATCCGAATTCGATCTGTGTGATGCGTCACAGCATGCAAATTTTGAATAGGAAAAGCTAGTGAAAAAACTACATATACATACATGGGCGAGATCCGAAGTTCCATGAGAAGTTAGCCGATTAGGCGGGGAAACCAACGAAAAGTGGATTGGGATCAGGTTGAAAGGAAGGAAGCCGTCCGTGTACTAAATTTTCAAAATTGTTGTGGAAGTTAAATTTTTTAAATTTTTTTGGCATTCATTTACCAATTTCCACTTCTTTTTATCCATTTTCCTTTATAAATTTTCACGAATATCGCCCAATTTTGGCTCATTTCTGCCCGACATTTGCATTTCTGATAAAATTTTTCGCGCACCTTAATCACGCGAGGGTTTGGAGATGGTGTGGAAACTTCAAGGGGATCAGGCTACCTCTAAGGAGGATCAGCGACGCCCTGATTGGAGTCCGAGCCTCAGTAGCATATTAATTCCCTGCCCCTATGAGAATGCATGAACATATACATACACACATGTACGGTAGGTACAGAGTTTGGTCATATCGGAACGGATCAGAAAGAACGGATGCAATGTGAGCAGATATCGAGTCAGATCGAATCGGAACAGATCTGTTCGGATTGGCCGCTATGTGAACAACTGAATATAATAGCTTATTTAGAAATTATATAATCAAATCCAAGACCTCCTATTTTGTTGTCAATGAGGTTGCTCAAGTCAAACAAATGCTTTCTGACTTCCACAGTATACACAGTAAGTTGTATTAAAGTATACTTGTAGCGACCAATAAAGCAGTCGTTATAATGCAGCGAGAATTGAGGGTAATGAGCACTGAGGTCAATGGCTACCCACACGCTGCCTGTATGCACATCTTTCTGTGCATCACACGCAATATTACGACCGTTTAAAATTAGACAGCTAGAGTCCCATTACATAACAGAAGTTATTTTAACGTCTCGCAATTGTTCAGCTACAACTGAGACAAAAGTTATGGCCCATGTCAACTTTAGATGTCGGACGTTATAATGTTAGAAACAATAAAAGCTGAGCGGGGAAGCGGGAGTGAAGCCTCTCGGCTTAGGGTTATACATAGTACATGGCTCTTATAGTGACCTTAGCTTAGGCTAATATTAAGGCTTAGGCTTAGTACAGCGAGAACGACATAGCATGCATTTCTAAGAAATTCTTAGATAAGTTACGTATATGCTTTATATTATATGCTAATATTGTTCATCTATACATAAAGGAACATTCAAATATGTCAATCCTTAATTTGATTGCAAGATTGTCGCTCTGTTATTTTTAATTTAGGAAGAAAGGAATAAGGACGTGAAGATTGGAGGTAGCTATTACGGAAATTTAGGGAAGCTAATTTAGAAGAAGGAAAAATATTGGAGGCATATGGTAGGAGCGAATGGGTAGAAAGATAAAGAAAGAGAGGGGAGGTATGGAAGGCATGCAAGAATGGGAAGGAGAAGGAAGAGAGGGAAAGATTTTGGGACGGTAATAAGAGTAATTTTAAAGGAAACTAAAAAGGGGAAAGATTTGGTAGAGAATATTTAGGGAAAAAGTTTTTGTGGATTGTAAGTGGGAAAGTGCGTTAAAGGTAGGTAGAGCGGACGGAAATAAGAGAAGGATTATAAAACTAATTTTTACGAAGATATGGTTAAGGGTAAGGGATATAAAAAGAAATTGGTAGTAAAATGTAATAGCAAATGGGGTGAGGAATGAAGGAATATTTTAAAAGGAATGGAAGAAAGGGAGTTTTAATGTCTTGAGGTTACAATAAGATTAGATAGGTTACGGTGATTAAGGACAGAAAGTTGGAAAGAAGGAATCAGAAAAAGAGAAATTGTGGAGAAATTGCGCAGACTGTATGAATTTAATGGGATATTTTTTTAAATGTGGAAATGGGGAAAATTTAAAGAAAAAATGGAAAATTGGAAAATGGATAGTAGAAGAAAGATACAGTGAGAGGGACCACAAAGGAAAGAAAAAGAAAATATTTGGACAAGGAGAAGGGTATTTTGTAGAATAACTGGAAGGAGAAAATAATTGGGGTAAAGTAGGGAATAGGATAGGGAAAGGTAATTAGAAATTTTCGGGGAAAAATATAATAGAGTTTTACGAGAAAAGCTGAGAAAATGGAAAAGAGGTTCTGAATACATATGTCGGAATATGGGCCAGTACGTTACGGGCCGAATACGTTTGATATGTATTTTACGTAAGTTTAGATTAAATATTGGGTGTCCCATAAGTAACGCCATACATCAAACTGTTGCTGAGACTTACGTAATATACTAACAACCGTCATACTTTCAGCAATTATAACCGAACATATGAATATTCACGTATAACAAAATGTCTAATACTTGACTTAATTTGGCTGATCGAGTAACTGCAGCAGGACTGTATTCAGTTAAACAAAATAGCCTTGAATCTGTGCGACAATGGTGAAGGCATTCGTTATCACAGCCCTCATATCATGAAGAGGTGCTTCAATTAATAAAAGGTTTGATCTGTCAGGTTCCGTAGTTGATTTGGGTTGAGTTGACAGAGAGACTAAAGACGGTATCTCGCGATACTGCGATATTTGATATTACCTATAATTTGACGGCCCAAGTAACCCTCATTGGCATTACTTTATACCCATACATACCGGCAGGGGGCGTAGAGGGGTAACCCCCCTGAGGTCCGGACCACCCGCCCCCCCCGAGGCCAAAAAGCCAGGGGGTAACCCCCACTGGGGTTGGGCACCCCCCCCCGAAGGGGGGCTTGGCGGCTCGACGAGTTTCGAAGTAGTTCCATAGTGCAAAAGCTTGCTTAAATTGCGCCTGCTTGTTGCTAGAGGTGCATGTGCGGCCGTAAATTTGTGGAAAGCTTTTTTGTTCACGACGTCAAACTAACTAGATATTTAGACATTGACTGTCTGCCATGGTCCACGGTGGATTAACCATGAACTCAGCACTAAAATAGCACTGGAACACTCCATCGCCGTTGGAGTTGCACCCGATAGCTCAGCAGACAATATTTTGCATTTTCCGAATATCACCAATCACTCCTCAAATGATAACTAGCTACATATTTACAATTCGACCAAAAAACAGAGGCAGCTAGCGCTCAAAAGCCTATAAATGTAATAACGGTGACGCAGCTGCATGGCGCAACTTCCTAACACCATGCCCATACGACCCCGGCTATCATAACCTCAAGGGTGGACCCTAAGTTTTACGACTCAACCACTTTTCTTGGTCAGACCCAAGAAGTTACGGAGCTTAGCAGGCCGCAGGCGCGCTTCACGGGGTGTGTTCGGACCCCGCCCGATTGGTTGCGCATGTGTCTAGTATCTTGGTATGATTGCTGAGGTCCCCAGGGAGGTTGACACCGAAACCTGCTCACAGGTCATAATGTCGAACCGATATTCCCTGTCCTAATCTAATGGAAGTTGTTTAGTCTGGCCTGAGTTAAAGTAAAAACGCGTGATAATTTGGGTTGCCTAGGTAAGTTTTGATTTCCAGTGAGCTTAGTTCCGGTCGAACACTTTATTCGTGTGTAGCCTATGTGGCCCCGACAGGGTTCCGACATGCCCTGAAACGTTTAACGTCGGACTATTTAGTTAACATCTTGATAACTCGATTGTGTTAATATCTAGTGATAATGTTTTCCTAGTAAATTTTATCTTTCGTGCGAGTGTGACCATTCAGCCAGCAAATTTGATAAGTGATTTGGTGGACCACTCTCGCTGTAACTCGGTATCTATCGCAATAAACAATAGTGGCGAACCGCACGTGTCAGGCTTAGGATGCTCCCCTCGTCAAGCCGTGGCACGCAGGGTTGGCCCGTCCGTTCGGACGCACCTATTACGCTTGGGTGCCAACAACACTGGACGCTAGGGGTGAATTTCAACGTTTTATTTCAAGATACATACAATACAGAGTGACTACGAGCAGTTAAAGCGTCATACAAACAGAAACTCGGAGGCAGTCGAACTCGTCCATTCCTTTGTCCGCGTCTATTCGGGGGGGGTGAGGCTGTGCGAGCGAGCACGATCCCGGAAATACCGGACCAAAATCTATACCCGAGACGTTCGACTAAGTCCGCCCTAACTCGGGTTATGTGTTCTGGCATGCTTCGAAGTTCGCTCTAGATAACGCGGGGCTTTCCGCACACTCAGGGGCCCGTGCGGGAGAAATGTTAGCTCGCCCCCGTCACCATATAACATTAGTCGAATGGGGGCATGTATCGGGGTACGCGGAAAGGCATGGACCTAAGACAAAAGTTAAGACATAGTTACATTAACAAAACGGTCTATTGCAAAAGTTAGAACAAGATGAGAAACCAAAGAATACGTATAGAACAAACGATCGGGTGCCAATAATCGTCGCACAAAGAACGAGGTGCCTACATGGACGTCCAATGATAAATAATTCGTCCGATGTGCCGTCTTAGTTCAGTAAATCCTACCTAACAACCCTACTGAGCCTCTCGTAGCGTTTTGTCCTTAGGCCGGGTTTTACATCAATTTACGATAAGTTCCACTTGGCGTCTCCAGCAGTCCAAAATGAGGATCGAGCTTACTTCCCTTATCTTAGCACTTCGTGACCGGCAGGCCAATGATCATGCAGTTGATTTCGGCAGGAGAGGATGAATTGAACAACGTTAGGTCGGCAGGGGACGGGGTCTTACTCGCTGTGAGAGGTCGCCCCTGGTTACTATTTCAACAACCTAAATAGATGGCGGCACGAGCAGTTGTTATCTCTGGCGATTTCCTAAGCGACCGATGCCGCACTTATAACTGTTTTGACGGATTGTGGTGCCCGTCCTACAACTGGGACTCGTTTCGCCTGGGTGGGTTGGTATTTTTCTTTTGGGATTGTTTTGGTTGGTTACTTTCTTTCGTTTTCTTGCTTTGTTTCTTTTGTTTCCTTTGTTTCCCTTGTCGCTGTTCTCGTCTTTTGTGTTCACTCTCTCTAACTTATCCTATTGCCTTACAATACTGTACACGTTGTCGTTGTACAGTGACTCAACGGCACTATCGAAATTGTGCAGTCGGGTTATCACTAAAATTTTATTAAATTTGTTCAGACCTCGATGGTCGAGTGGTTAAAACTGAAAGATCTGCAGCGGACTTAATTCCTCCGTGCAGGATCGAAACCTAACAAGGGAAACTGAAAAAGGAGAGAGAAAAAAAACAGTAAAACTCAAAGCAAGGGCCTGCATAGTACATAGCCTAACGGGCAACCAGGGATAAAATAGAAAAATGCCTAAACTCAGCGATCAAGTCGCTCTGAAAAGAAAACGGGATTTTGCACTTACTCGGTTTTGGGGTCAAAACGATTCGCGAGAGGTCGCGATTTTGTCTTTTATTTAAGTTCGGGCATTGCGATTTTATTTTTTTAGCACGGGGTACCGTAGCGTACCTCCAAAGAGCTAACTGAAACCTGGAGCGGTAACCGATTAGATCGTCAGTTCATCTTAGTGGAAATTGACTTTCCACTATATTAATACCGAACTTAACCACAGGCGTGTGCGGGAGTGAACCTTGGTGATATCAATAGTTTGGCTAGAGTGTTTTCAGAAGAAAGTACCTTGTCGCCGTCAATTTACCAAGTTACTGACAGGCGGGGTTGTGCGGGGCGGTCGGGATCTCGAGCAGTCTATTCTACTCTACGCGAGGCTCTTTCAATCTTCAGTAGTACACAAAACACTCGTTCTCACAAGGTAAGATTAAACCGCAGATCCACCAAAGATACGTGAAACGTTGCTCCTTGCGGAGTGCCAATACCTTATGCTCAAGCTGAAGTCACTTATAATTTGATTAGTCTTTTATATTCCCCAAATTTACTTAGCTCAAACTGAGAAACGAAATTTTGGGGCTTCCTAAAGCCCGACAGAGGCTGGTCCTCTGTCCCTATCTGCAAAGTCAGTCCGCACTCAAGCAGCGGCATGAGTGTCGAACAGTCCACTAAGCTGAAAATTGGTAAACCATAACTGTGATCAAAGACAAACAAGTAAGTCCCTATGTTTTCACTGGTAAATTTTACCGTGGTCAGCTCAGGAAAATTCGACAGCCCTAACTCAAGAGTAATAAGTCATGTAAAAGCGCGTGGACGAGAAGCGTCCGTTTTGATTTGCCTTACCTATGACCACGGGGAATCAGAACTACTTCGACTGTTGTGTTCACAATCTAATACCCCCGTGCAATCACTCAACACGTCCCCAAAACGGAACTCGACAGAGGAGGTTTGTCAAAGAGCATACGAAAGTGTGATCGCCTAACATGGGTAAACCAGACGTTCTACGACGGGCGTCTAGTCGGACTACCGAAGCTAAAATCGCGCTATAGCCATGTAAAATTTGATGATCTGTTACATCTTGATCTGGGGAAAATAAACCCCCATATGCCTGGTTCACTTTCTGACTTACGATGTTCGGTCCGGGACAGCAACTGATAGTCCCCTTCCGCGAGACGGAAGATGTCTACGCGGGTCCTCCATCGGCCGAATCCCATTCCAAACGCAAAGCGAAGAAAAGCACGGAAAAGTAAACGAACTGTGAAACTGATGCAATAAAACTCAGTAAACCGAACTCCGCGCTGCCGAAGTCGAACCGATTCCAAGAGACGACGCGGTAGTCGTCGCCTCAAAATTTTCAGCTATGTTGAAGGATACCGATTTTGTCGGCATCCAATCGGTGATGATCTTTTAACGCCCACTTTTTCGAGTTCAAACCCGGGCGCCCAATCGAAAAATTCCCAAGATTTTATTTTTGACAGCTATCGTAAACCCTGGGTCCCCTTTAGAGAGAGTCGGCTTCAATCGAAATCACCGACATCAAATTTGAACCCTCCGAATACTCGGAGGTCGAGCATCTGCGCATTTTAGCTTAAATTCCAACGTAACTTTTAAAATTATGTTAAGAATAGATCTGAAGATCATTACTCAGATCTCTTAAACCTATTACCTAATCCTAAATCGACTGTTATCCCCCAACTGTTCTACAAAAATGGTTGGGTCACCCGTCAAATTTTAAATTTGAATCTTCTTCTATACATAAAACATTCGAATTAAGCTGGAAATCTGTCCTCATTTCAGGACAGATTTGTCTTCTGGTCCCCATCCATCAAATTTCCCCAGCTAACTCGCCGATTTTAGGTCAAATTCCAGCTATTTGGCGAGTTAGCTGTCTCATCCATCACCTAATTTAAGCTTAATGAGAGTCCCTCTGGGGCCAAATCTTACTACCAGATCCATGGGCAAACGTGCAAACATTGAACGTTTATATGTTGGCTTAAAAGATAAAGCCAAACATTCCTAACATTCCTAGCTGAATTTCAAATATCCCGACAGGACGTCTTTGGACGTCCCGAAGGGGGGAAACCGAAGGTGGGAACGAGCTGATTTCGCGGTCGGGGGCGCAGCACATTCCCAGGTATCCCTTGGCCTATCGGGGGCCCCATTCAGGAGCTCCCAGAACCCACGGGAGGGCCCTAAACCTACCCCCCGTCTTTCTTAGTCCTAAGCGTCCAGTCCGTCCGTAAAACTCATGAATTTAACAGAGCTTTACATGTCCGTCCTCGTCTGCCCTGTTTTTTGTCATGTTCCTACATACTATTATGTCTATATCCACACATATATACGCATATACATACAATACTCATGAGCGCATAAACACACACTACACATGAGACACACGGGCGACCTGAGCGACAGAAAGGTCGCTCAAGTTCACACCAGAAACACGCAGAACAACAACAACAACAACAACACAACCACACAGCAACCACAACAACAACAACAAACACGCAAGACACAACCACGACGACAGCAGCAGCGACAACCGACCAAAGAAGTCGGTTAGAGAGAGAGAAAAAGGAAAGGAAAGCGAAAAGAAAAACGAAAGAGAAGGGGCACGGGAAGGGAGGCGGGCAGGGGGTTCCCGAGGGATTTTCGAGGGGCTGGGGCGAAATTCGGTCGCAGGACTAAAAACGAGGCCGAATGATACCAAACACGAGGGGGGTAGACGCAGTGGCGGGTCGGAATCCAATTTTGGGTTCCGACATATATTAGTATACAGGGTTTCAGCGGGCTCTCCCGCGCTAACGGTTGGGCTGAGCGACGCCCGCCGGGTATCGTTGAACTCGGCCATTCAAACGAGGGGTGAATTCCCTGCTTTAAAGGCGGCGGTTAGGGGCGCACTAAAATCGGTACAGATAGAGAGAGTGTCGGTAGTGGTGGGGCGCTTTCATCAGCCACCCAGCGTTAACGGGGCAACGGACGGAGGCCCGCCGGGCATAGTTGAAGATGTCCCGACGTGGTGAAGGCAATGAGGGGCGATTCGGCTACTTTCGAGTTAGGAATAAATTTTCGGTTGGTTCGTACCCACTTGCAGTCGGTATGCCAAATTGGGCGCACTTTGGCGGGCTATAGTGAACTAACGAGGAGGCGGGCGGAAGCCCGTCGGATATCGTTGTACTCGCCAAAAGCAGGCGAGTAGAATAAGGGTCACATGAGCACATTTAGGGTCTGGGGTCAAATACGAAGTTGGTACAAACTGACGGAATTTTGTGTTGAATTTTCGTGGTGCATTATAAAACAGAGAAGTAAGCTATATAGCAGCGGGATGACTGGTCAGATCGAGATCCGCCTGACCTCGTCCGATGCCTGAATGGGTAGCCTACTTAGAAACATGCATATTTTCAATCAAAGATCCGACGGTACAAGAAAAACCAGTTCCTCAAGCCGTTTTGTGGTGTTCAAGATACTATAACAAGGGGGAAGTTGTCCGGTGGGGGCGGAAAAATAGAAGTACCGGGACGGGGAAATCAAGTGTCACACATACACACACATATATATCGCTATATGTTCACATATATATTTTTAGGTCATTTCTTCGCGGAACCGTGGTCACCAGACAAACCTAGCGTAAGTACTGGCGGTTAATTTGGATTTTCACCTACTTGTCCTTAGAATATCTCAGGAAATCCTCGAGCAATTTGTTATGCTTTGGGCTCGTTCGAAAGCCCTAAAAGTTTTCTACCGAAAAGTATTCGGGGCATTTTCGGTATATCTGAACCGTTGGGCGGTTACGGGCCGCTTAACAGGCCCGATGTCCGTTGTTTCCGAGTAATCGGAAACTACCGTAACCCATTTGTTTCAGCTTACTTTCGCGACCATTAAGCTATAGTTAGCTTGAACCAGGTAAAATTGATAGTTCTGATTTTGATGACTTCCCAATCCCTTAGGTTGTCAAAGGCCTCCTATTCCCGCACGGTCTAAATTTTGAACTTTCAATGGAGAAGCATGGCCTATCGGTCGAGTTCCGTTTATCTTTCTTATCTTAGCCGGTCAAAGACTCTTTTATTCTCCCTTCTACCTTTGCACAGCTACCTGAAATCGGTTGTCTATGGACTCTCTGGAATCTGTCCGAACATTCGACGGTAAAAATATCAGAGGCAAAATAGACATACTAAATGGCAATAAGCAATGCACTCATAAAATAGCGTATCAAAGACAAAACAAGCATGTTAAACAGCAATAAACAAACCCATTGTCCATGACCATGGCACCATGCAACACCTGAAATTTGGCTCTGTCTGGTTCGATTCAAGACGCGTTTAGGCCATTCTGGCATCGAAACCATGTAAAATACGCGTAACGGGCCGGAACGGGCCTGTTACATCTCTTATATTTTTAAATGGAAATTTTCGGACTTAATTATGCGGGTTGGAAGCAATTTTCCCGTTGTCCCTATAATAAAAGTTTGCCGGAAAACGAGCTATTCTCTACGACGTTGTTGAACTGTCCTGCTGATCATATTGATCTGCTAATTTTGGAGTTAGATGGCTTTGACGAATTTCTAAGAATATGTTATTCGGTGCCAACTTTAGCTACGTTTCCTCCGAGTCCTCCTTAGATCCTAGCAATTTCTACATCCTGAAAAGTCCTCCTCTTATATTTTATAAAGGACAAAAAGGACTTTTTACTAGGTTTTCAAAGAATTTTGTGAGATGATTTCGAATCGTTTGGTGCAATTTCCTGCCATGGTGCCATGGTTAAACTATGCATAAACAAGTATTTTAAGCAACGAATATAAAAGCAAGACAGGTGGTTAAATACGGTATACATAATTATCATTATAACGTCATTGTATAGTACATCCGGCCCGGGTTTACCGCCGGTTTTGACATCAAAGTTCTTAAATAATTATTGGTAATATTGTCCTGTCGGGATTTCCCCCTTATCGTTTTACTCTCAGTTGTTGGGCGCCAGGTTCTGTTGAACCCACTTATGGAGATATCCGATATAAGGCTCGGCAATGCTAGGCTCCCCAATTTCGCTGCTGTCGATGGTGGTATAGCATGCGCCCGATTCTTCTAGTTCGCGTGGGTAGCTTGGCATCGACGATTTCCGCATTCTGTCGGGGAACTGCCATTTAATGTCCTGGAAGAGTTTAGTGAATTCGTCGTGCCATTCAACGGTGTTGTCCTGCCCAATGTCCCAATGCGGAGATGACGGGGCCATAATTGCTCGGGCTCCATCACTAAGTAGGTAGTCAAATGAGCATATATAACGGCGCACTCGACGCATGACCTAGCTGGGCGTGTCCAGTAAACGACCTTCGTGCGGCTTCGATCGTAGGGCCGCTTTATATCCGCCAAGTATCATGATGGTTTTAGTCTGCGGCGTGGCGATGCACGTCGCCAGTCGGACCAGGAATTGCATGGTGGCTCCTGGCCAGGCTAGGGCGAACCACCCTTTTGATGCGGCCATGTTGACCAAAGGCGCCGCCACTGAGTCGCCCAGAATCAAGACGGTTGGCCAGGTGGCGACGTTATGGCGGAGAAAGGATCGAACTTCCTCCAATAGACGACCCATTACATTATGGCATGGTCGCGGAATTTTGCCGAAGGTGATGTCTTCCGACCCTAGGCCGATTCCCCAAAATGAATCGGACCTGTTCGCCTCGAGCAATTGGGCATATCCGGTGGCAAGAAGGGCGTCCCTGAACCGACGAATCTTGAATTTCTCTAGTAGCACCGTCCGCATGAGATGGGGTAGTATTGGACGGAGGCGCTCAGTTGTTTCCGGGTGCAGGAACTTTTGTTTGTTCCGGCGGGAGATGGCTTTGATGTCTCGAGCTCCCATTTTCAAGTCCGAAATGTCTTGTTTTGCCTGCTCCTCATCGAATAAATATGTGACGAGGAGCTGGCATCCTTGCTCCGTCGAGGCGTATTCGATGGGGTATTGATTGACGGTTTGACCTAGCGGAGCCATATTGGAGAGTTCTGGCCATCGTGTGCCTTTGGAGAGGAACGTTTCGATTGGAGCCCCATAGTTGATGGTGTAGTACGGCACACGAGGTTGCGGTAGTTGTCCCATGTTGTTGAGTGATTTGATCCGGCGTTTCCTGAAATAGTATTCATCGCCATTAGTGGCGGCTCTTGAGGGAATTTGGTGGTGGGAGCTCAAATTTTCGGGGTATCTCTTCAGTGATTCATACGTTACAACCGTCTCTCGCGAGGCGGTTGTCTAGGAGGTCGAACCACCTCCAATCCGATATCGTCGGGTCGTAATTGTCTTTGTCCACTGTCCACGTCAGGTTCCAAGTCCGGATGTGCGGATAGCATGTCCTCAATGTCCCGTTCGTCAAAGATGTCCCTAAAAGGTTTGAACATGTCGTGCCGTGCACGAGCACTACCAGATGGATAATCCATCGGCATAACAGGGTCACGATGTCGAGTCGGCGGAGCGAGAGGTATAGTCTGTCGAGCTGGTGCCGTAGTTTGGGGTTTTAAATTCAGGGGGTCGAGACGTGGTATTATGACTCGAGCTTCTTCTCCGTGTGGTAGGTATTCCTCCTACCAACGGCAACGGTCCCTAGCTTGTCTATGTGGCTGTCGACGAATAGGTTGAGGGAGTTCTTCTCTCCCCTTGACTTGGCGTACAGAGGGTCCCATCTCAGGAGATCCCTCGCTCTCCTCTGTTGAACGGTCGAGTTCAAAGTGGGGCCTCCGGCGAGGTCCCGGTAAAAGTTGACTTAGAGGTATCTCATCCTCCTCGTCTTCCCAACTAACTTAGGATTGGGCTCTAGCTAGGGTTTGTCTACGTGGTTTGGTGCGTGATGGTCGAGTTAGAACTCCCTTGAGGGTGGAGGGAGCGCTGCGCGGCGGCGCTCTTCCCTTCCTCCCGGTAGAGGAGCCTTTGGTTAATTCGCCAATGGTTGATATTGTCTCATCGTCCTTGTCTGTAGTTCGTGGTCGTAATCGTTTCGGTCGACCGCCTTCCGAAGACTCGGAAGGTCGGCGTTGTTTACTTGTGCTCTGCTTACTAGCTTCTCGTTGTCGAGCTAAACTTTCAATAAATTCTTCTACAATCCCGTTGGCTGCTATTTGGTCTTCCGAGGGGATGTATTGTATAGGGGATCCTCTTATGTACTCCATTAGTTCAGTTGCATCCTGTATTTCTCCTCGGGCACGTTCGGCTTCCTCTCGTTTCCTCCTTATTTCCTGCATTTCCCATTCCCACTGTGCTAGCTCATTTTGTTTCTGGATGGTTTTCGACCAAAGGATGGTACCTGTGGGCCCTTAGTTCCACGCTCCGCTAGGGGAGACAATAGGGGAGGGATGGTCCACAGGTGGGGTGGTGTCGGGGAATCGATTGTTTCAGGTGACGTGGTCTCCAAGCTTGCGGATGATGCTGGTTCATTAGTCGGTGTAGGGTGTTGGACTTGCTTTCGTTGTGGTTTAGGCTTGGGTTTTGGTGTTGGTGCAGGTTCCAGTGGAGGTTGGCTATTTGCTGGAGCGGACTGTGCGGGTTGTGGTCTAGGAGGGGTATAATACGGTGTGAGCCATTCGTCTGGAACATAGTCCTGTATTGTGGCTTCAAATCCCAGTGGCATTAGGGGAGTATGTGGAAGTGGTGTGGGTGGAGCGGAGTATGCCTGACGAGGTATAGAATATGGTTGTTCATAAGGTGTTATGGGTTCGCGAGGGATAGGGCATGGTGTCACTGTCTTGTCTGATTCGGTCACTAAATGTTGTGTCTGGGGGCTGCGGGATGATTGGGTAGCGATTGCGGCTCGACGTTGGGCAGGCGTAAGGGGCGAGGTTTGGACAGCATGTTTAACTGCTAAAGTTGGAGATGTAGCTTGTTCTGGAGTGTGGGGCGAGCGTTCGTCTGGGTCCTGTGAAGCGAGTAATTCCACGAGACCTAGGTCATTAACGTTGAATGGTCGCAGCGCTCGACCGTCCTCTGAACCTTTCACGGTTAGAGGTCTGGTAGGCTCATCAGTCCGAACTGATCTTTCCTGTTCTCGTAGGGTAACTGGGGCGGTATGTTGTCCGTACTCAGGCGAGAAAGTGCCAGGGGATTTGTCAAGCGCGAAAGGTAACTTAACGGGGTCGAGGGTAGCGAGTTCCTGCGATATAGCGGGCCATTCGGTGTCCGGAGTTCTGTCAGGGTCACAAAGGGGGAGTCTGTTTTGTTGCGGAGCTCCGGAGGGGCCTTGGGCCTGAATGGTCAGCTGTTCTACTGCGGCGCGGTGTATGTCTGCCTGAGCTTGCGTGTATTCCCGATTAGGTTCTCCAATCTCCACGCTAGCGACGTCAGATGCACCATCAATCTCCTGGCGCAACCGGTCTACTGCTTCTGAATCTGCGGCCTGTAGTTCTCTGGCGAAATATTTGTCAGCGAGGATGGTTTCTCCTGGTTCCTGTAGTGCAGCCTCAACATAGGCGGGAGGGACGGCTTTGAGTAAATCGGCCATGTCGGGGAAGCTGCTTAGCGGGCGATAGCATGGTTTGGTACGATTGATGTGAACGACATGATCGGAAGCATTAGGTTGTCCGGGGAGTTTAACACAAATGCGAGGCGGCATTATTTTGGTAATCTGGTATGGTCCACACCATCTACATTCTAATTTGCGTGATAAACCTGGGGTGGTATAGTATCGATAGACCCATACATGGTCATTGACTCGGTAGTCTGGGACCTTGATTTTGCGATTGTAATACCGTTTCCTATATTCCCGAGCGGATTGCATGGATCGATAGGCTCGATCCAGGATGGTGGCTAACCACCGTTGTACATTAGCGCGATATGCTTCTGCTCCGGGGTAGCGTCCCCAATCAGTTTGTCTTTCGATTCCACCCGGTACTCGGGGCTGGAATCCGTGCATGAGCATAAATGGCGGATAGTGCGTGGAAGCGTGTACAGCTGAATTGTAGGACACGATGCAGTATGGCAAGACTTCGTCCCATGCAGTATGTTCTTTTTCAGGTAAAGCTAATCGTAGGAGAAATAATAGGGTACGGTTAAAGCGTTCAATCTCTCCGTTTGCCTTTGGGTTGTAACTGAGCGTTTCGCGTTTAAATGTATGTAGTCTAGCGCACAAGGCCTCCATTACTTCTGAGACGAAACATCCGCCTCGGTCTGAGACTAGCTCTTCGGGTGCGCCATAACGGCACACCACATCCTCGACGAAGACCTTGGCTACACTCTTAGCGGTTTGGTCTGGCAAAGCGGCGGCAACCACTAATTTTGTGAACTGGTCGATAAAGGCAATTACGTACCTATTCCCGTGTCGGGATAGCACCCGAGTATCTAGTATGTCGACGAACATGCGGTGCATTGGTGCGCTAGCCAGCGGGTTCTCTCCGAGCGCGGCTCGAACATTTTGCGGTAGATTGCGTGATCGCTGGCAGAGTACACATCGCTTAACATACTCGTCCACGTCCTTACCCATGGTTTCTCAATAGTAGAATTGCTTGAGCTTGCTCAGCAGACGATCTCTACCAGGATGTCCGCCGAACAATGTGTCGTGTTCGTGCTTAAGTATCTGTCGTATGAGCAGTCTGGGTACGCATAGTTTTGGTCTATGGTCGTTTGGCATGATGGGGTGTAAGTATAGAATGGCAGTGTCAGGACAGAGTCTGTAATGGTGGGCTTCTAGTTTGAGGGCGGTCGCTGCCTTTTCGTCGGCGGGCGACTGTCGCGTATGAAAATACCACCAAATAGGGCCAAATTGTTTGTCTCGGCGTTGAATGTATGGTAAATAATTAAGAAGGTTCCTCCCTTCGTATTGTTGGAAGTGCGGTAAGTAGATGTGCTCTCCAGTGTCATAAACCTGTTCAGGGCGTTGTAGTTGTATTCGTGGTCCGCATGCGTAAGCAACCCTAATTAAAGTGTCAAACTCCTCTACTTTGGGTAATCCTCCATATCTCTGTCTAGCAGTTGTCGTTAGCGTATGTGGTCTAGCGGGTTCGGGCGTACCAGCCGTGGCACGGGTTGAACTTTCACTTGCCGCAATAGGAGCGGGTGGTGTCGGAGCGGTCGGGGGTTCCTGAGGCTGCGGGGGTCTGGCGAAGGGGTCAGGTGCAGGAGATGGTCCGTGAGTCGGTTTATCGGTGGGTTCTGGCGGTCCGGGGTAGTCGTCCGTTTCCCGGGGACCTCAACTCCTTCGGGCCAGGGGTCGTCTATGTCTCCACAAAAGATGAAACGCGTCGGATCCGTAAGGGGTCATAACCAGGTCCTCCGAACATACGATAAAAGCGTTCTCGAACATACTCAGGTGGTATGGTGACAGGACCGTCCGGGGAAAGTCCCATAAGTTGTCGAGTAAGTCGTTTCCAAACTTCTTCGGTGGGAAATCGACGGGGCGGTTTAGCTGGAGCTTTGCCTTTGCCACGATCCTGTCCTTTAACAGCTACAGCAACCATTTGAGGATGGCCCTGTTCGTCCTGCTCAGCTTCGTCCGAAGAGTAGGAAAATTCCACGTCATGTCGGGGATCGCGTGAGAGTCCGTCTGCATTGGCATTTGCCTTGCCTGGCCTATATTCAATGTTAAAACCGCCGAACTCCATCAGTAATTCGTTACGCCATTGAGCTAGTCGCGAACTTCGCGGTGGTCTCTCGAACAGTGCTTTAAGTGGCTTATGGTCAGTTTCGACATGAAATTCGTGTCCAAGTAGGTAGTGTCGGAAGTGTAAGGCGGCCTATCGTATGGCCAGAGCCACCGTCTCTATGGCAGGGTATCGGCGTTGATAGTCCACAAGTGATTTGCTCGCGTAGGCGATGGGCAATGTCCCTTTGTCGGTCTTTTACGAAAGCACAGCCCCTAGGGCATATCCAGAAGCGTCCGTTTGGAGTATGAAAGGTTTAGAAAAGTCCGGGTATATGAGCAATGGTTCTTGTACCAGCGCCTTTCGTAGTTTTCCGAATGCTTCCTCGCATTGCGGTGTCCATTTAAATTCACTGTCCTTCCTTCGGAGTGCGTTGAGCGGTTGGCAAATTTCAGAGTAGTGTGGTATAAATTTATGATAGTATCCTACAAGTCCTAGGAAGCTCTGCAATTGCTTGAGAGTTTCCGGTCGTTTGTAATTGTCTATTGCAGCGGTTTTCTCGGGGTCTGGTTTGACTCCTTCAGAGCTGATGATGTGTCCAAGGTATTTCAATTGTTTCTGCCCAAATTGGCATTTGGAAGGTTTCAATTTAAGATTGGCTTTCCGGAACCTATCGTTATTAAGTCCGCTAGGTGTTGTTCGAATGTGGGTGAAAAGACCAATATGTCATCTATGTAGATGAGGCATCGTTCCCATTCTAAGCCCTTTAATATGATTGACATGCACCTTTGAAAGGCACCTGGTGAAGAATTCAGTCCGAATGGCAGAACGTTATATTCATACTGTCCGTGGACAGTGACGAAGGAGGTTTTCTCCTTGGTCTCAGGGTCCAGTTCTAGTTGCCAGAAACCTTTGTTAAGATCTAAACTGGACATGAATTTGGTGTTTCTGAGACAACCTAATATGTCATCTATGCGGGGTAGTGGGTACAAGTCACCTTCTGCAACCACGTTGAGCTTACGGAAATCGACACACAACCGTAAGGTACCATCACTTTTGGTGACGTAGACTATGGGAGAACCCCAAGGTGAATCTGACGGCGTTATGAGTCCTGCTTCTACCATGTTGTTTAGTTCTTCACGCAAGGGTTCTCGTAGTGAATGAGCTAAGCGGTAAGGTACCTGTTTGATAGGCCTTGCGTCTCCAGTAACTATCCGGTGCTGGTGTACACCACACCTTCCTAAGTCAAACGGGTGTACACTAAATATGTCCGCGTTTTCAGAAATAGTCGTTTTCAATTGTTTAAGCTCGAACGGGTTAAGGGTTGTTTGGCCGAAATCGATTTTACTCAAAACTTGTATGGATCGCTCGGTGTCAATTGTCTTTTTCTGTTCGCTTATGATTTGTACAACGTTGTCCCCTGTGACTCCGATATTGTTGCATTGCTTGGTGCGTCTTGGAGGGTCGAGTTGTAACAAACGTTTGTTACTGTCATATAAGAACTCGACTTCGTTGTCATCGAGCATCTCAATATGTCCTATTGTCTGTCCGGCGTGTATAGCAACGAGAAAGTTCCCAAAGTTCGTCAGTGCTATTGGGATCATGTATTGGCCAGTAAGTACCAGAGAGTGGGCGATAGCAACGTCCCTGATGAAAGGGTCAGGCACAAATAAAGCTTGACCGGTCGGGGGTTGTGTGATTTCCGGGATGGCGTTCATAAATAATTCTGTGTTTGGTGGTACTTGAGTGTATTTCCTGGTTACCACGTTGATGACTGGGGGTCTATAATCTCCTTGGTCGGCGAAAGGCGCCGAACAGTTTTCAGTTCCGTTAGATCCAGGCAGCGGTCTTTGAAGTTTATGGCGACATATGGTAGTAATGCCATAAAGTCGATGCCCAGAATACATTCGTACGGAGTGTCGGTTGTTACTTGGAAGTCGCATGGTGTACTGAGCGATCCTATTGTAATCGGTGCTTTCACGACTCCGCTTATTGTCAATTCTTGTTGTGTGGCTGATACTATACGGGTAGTGTTCGTGTCGCGAGCGACCAGTCCTAAACGGGCAGCTAGGGCTTGGGACATGATTGAAACGTCGGCTCCAGTGTCTACGAAGGTCATAACTGGGGTGCCAAATATGGTTGCATTAATAAGTAGTGGAGTGTTGCCTGCATTCATAGTGTTTAACTGCCTTGTGAACATACCTTGGCGAGGTACACGGCAGGAATCACGAGTAGGAGCGATAAATAGTTCGTCGTCCTCAATGAAGACGAGTTCTTCCTCGGATGAGTTACGTGACGCTAGTAGTCTATTCGAGCGACGTAGGGCACGGCTAGACGCGACGGACACGCGCGGCGTTCCCGAAGGGCCAACTGTGACCTCAGTCGGTGTAGTTCTGTCTGTATGAGGGAAGTCGTCTTCCGCAGGTGGGGCACTCGGTAATCGGTGTTTCGCTCTAATCCATCGAATTGCCTTCTTAGGCTTACTATCGGTCCTGATTAGTCGTCACGACATGGGAACCATCGGGGAATATAATATCCGTACTTAGGCGGGACCTTGCATTTAGTAATAAAATAGACCAAACTGATCAGTCCTACAACGACGGTAATGAGGAAGCAGGGCAAGAATCCCGTGTATTCCACAGCGGGGAGATTAACAACGCTGCGTACTTGATCCTTAGCTATCTGCGCGACCCGCAGATTTATAGCTTTGGCGTTGTCGAATGAGTCCCACGTCAAAGGTCTTAGTTTGATACCGGATAGCCGGTCAATAGTAATATTGGGTCCAAATTTTATTGTAATTTTCTCGGGTTTCAACATGCTAGTAAGCAAAATAGACCCTATGACTAAGTGAGTGTAGTTCCCGTGTGGGAACCACAATACTCCATTAGGTGGTACTTTTATTGACTTACCCAACGTAACGTGACCTAGTTGTCTCCGATTTGTCAGTATGACCTCAGGTTCACTAGTCCGGATTAATACTCCTTGTATAGTCGTGTGTACTGACGTGTCGTTAGCAAGTGGACCTATCAGGGAACGGTTGCTGCATGTATGTTTAATGGTCTCAGGCACGTGTTCGCCTGCAATAATCCATTCCAAACAGTTGGTGCTGCGATCAGTTATCAGCGCGTGTGGTTCACAAAAAGCGATTCCTGGTCTTTGCTTTCATGCTCCCAAATTGAGTGATTCGAAACGAATATGCCCTAAGCGGGTGGCGTATTGAGGTAACGGCAGTCTCAGCTGCGTCAGCGTGGTTGGCGTGTTCCAGCCAGTGTTGTAGATCCGAAAATATGGTCGAACATCATTGTGCATCGGCAATGGTAATTGCAAGATGAATCCAAAGCGGAAAGCAGTTAAATCCACGCTCACAGGCATGATGCGACCGAACTGTTAGGCTAGGCTAGGCTCGCGGATGAGGATAGTCTTGGAAATACGTGGGTCCATGGAAAATAACCGTCGTAGCATGACGACATCGATAAAGGCGGGAGATAATTCGCCGTTAAGCATGGATTCCATTATAGCTTGTACCGACGAGCGCATATTGGCTCGAAGGATGTGGTCTATCAGCTGGTGGTGCACGTGTGCGATCTCTTTCTGATCGGCACACCGAACCTGTTCGATCATAGAGACTACATCTTGCATGCTATGGTGTAGGAACGCGTAAATGTCCTCGTTTGCTCGGGTCAGTTGCGTTATGGCTTTAGTGTTTCGAAAGGAGATATCGTTGGTCTCGCGCATGAATTTCTCGTGGACAGTTACCTATTGGCGAACATTATTGATGTGCACCCCATTAGCAAAAGCCATTCCCAGGCCTAAGAAGCCTGAGACGGCACCTGCAGCGGCGGCAATCAGGCTAGCAAAGCGCTTTTCTCTTTTATTCGTGAGGTCACATAATCGTTCGTTCGCGACGCAAAAAGAATGCACAAGTAGCGAATAATAATTGGTGTCCAGTACGCCATGATAGGCGTCATCTAGTTCGCGTTCCAAAGCGCTTAGGGTCTCATGGAGCTGTGGATATTCGGTGCAGTTAACCTTCCGGCAGCAGTCCGCGCGGCATGATCCGTTCGCTTCATACGGCGGACAGAATTTACTCACATAAGGATCGGACTTACGATCCCAGTCACGAAGTGACAGCTGCAATACCACTGGCAAATGCGTTGTCTGGTCGGAGGTGACCACCAAGCCCTGGGGCTCGATGACCACTCCCACTTGTCGATTGAAAAAAGCACCTAAGCGCGAGATTGAGTCGCTGAATGGCGAAAGCGTTGCGCGTGTTGAGCTAAGCGCTGAGATAAAATCAATAAAATTGTACATACCCTCCACATACCGGAAGGATGTCCGCGGCCATTACTAAGGCTCGGTGAAGAGGATCGTACCCCATTCCGATTGGGTTCCCTTTTTGTCTCTTTATTCGCGATTTGTTCCGAAATGTCGCTTTTAGTTTACTCATCGCTTGTTCCCGTGTCACTCGACTCAGTTATGCTTTTGCGCTGAGCGGAGTCGCTACCGGAGTTGTCCTCCGACTCCGCGTCAGACGAGTCGAGGTAAGCGGCTAGGGCTGTGGTCAATTGTTCGTCCAAATTCGGGACGGAACAGTTGGTGTCATCGTGCGGAAACAAGCACAGTTCCGAGATTAAGCGGTCCCTGCCCAACTGTAATCCAGCTGACGTGTCTGCTTCTGTCTCAAGCAGTCCAGCAATGTCGGGGCGCCGCAAAAGTCTCAAACGTGCGCTTAGCAGTACTAGTCGAGCAAGTCTGTGGGTTTCGTCGTCAAATTCCATATTACTTATTGCTTGGTCAACAAAGAGGTTGATCGGAACACTACGTGTGTCTTGGTTCCGATAGATGAATTCGATTAGATAGGGCGCCTCACACAAGAGGTCGTGTAACTCGAGGTTTGCCTCGCGGAAAGTTTTCTGCATCTTGGCCGATTGAATTCCGACATAGAAAGGCCAATGCGGTGCGACATATCCATCCGGGATGATGGACGCGCACGCGGTGCTCAGCGTGCCGTCGTAAGTCCACCTTCCTCGTTGACCGAAAAAGTAGCAGCGTGAGCCTATGTCCCGCGAATCTCTTGTGTGGCGTTCCTGGCACCGTCGACATACCGGATCCCTACTTAACTCTACCTCGAATTCTCTCTCAATAACCTGTTGGAGCGTGTGGCCATTCACGCATTGACCCACCAGTTCTATTAAAGATTCCAACGAAGCGAGAATTACGAGGCCAAGATACATCCCAGTCATACAGTGCCCAATTGGGGAAGCCATGCCTAATATACTGCTCAGCATGGCGGCGTCTCGCTGTAAAAGTGGGGCGAGTGCTAACTTCGAAACGAAGCTCAAAAAGCCGGCTCAGATTGTTTAACTGTTTCATTACAAGTATTACTCTCCGATAAAAGAGAGCCTGCGGTTGCAATGCCAACGGTTGTCCGAAGTCAGCATTGATCTCACTAGCCCTAAAGTTAATTGGTATAAGTCCCTCAGCTGACTCGTTATGCGCATCCTCGGTCAGTTCGATACGAGTGAATTGATAAGCTGTAGTCTCGGTATGATCCGCAGACGTAGTAAACAATAGGATTCGGTTACGTTCCTCGTCCGTCATTGCTCTAACTTTTCCAAGTTCTATCGGAGTATTGTTGGGAAGACAAAGTCCAGACATGTCCAGTAATCGTTCGTCAAGTCGATGTACACGTCCATCGTTAGCTTCTCGTATAAAATTAAGCAAGTTCTCTTGTCCCATGCACGTGTCCGAGTCCTCACTAATCACACTCACTGATTCTTCCGAATTACCCGGGGACGTACATGGTCTCCCTTCGACGGATTCCTCAGTGGTCGTACCTGTTTCATTTGGGTTGCCCGAATTACCCGAGGGCATACTAGGCGCCTCTTCGACGGGTCCCAGTATATCGCTAGAGATGTCGGCTAACGTATCGGTGGAGCCATCTAAATTACCCAGGCGCATACAAGGCGTCCCTTCGATAGGGTCCCCACGAACGTTCTCAACCTGTGGACCCGAACTCATCTCTGGCACACTTCCCGTAGCGATACTGCCACTATCGCTGCCTTCACTCACTTCGTTTCCTCCTGCAGCACCATTTCCTTCCTCAGAACGGATGGACAATTGACTGGCTCGCAAGCTTAAATCAATGCCATCATCTGATGGTGCACGCGGTAGTTCGTTGCTGTGTCCGCGACGCACTTCCCACACCCCTTCACTATGCCACTCTCGTGCGTCAGGGCTGGGTTCGCGTCGGTACCAGTCGGCATTCGGATCCACCCAGTTGGCCCAGAACTCCTCGTCCTCCAGCATACATTCCTCATCCATCTCATCGTCACTGCGCTCGTCGCAACTATCCTCAGGCTCCACTGGCGCAACAGTCACGCCATATTTAAGCTCTTTCTTTGGTTCATTTCCACCATAATCGCGTTCCCGCGGGGTACCCTGACTTATATTACAAACTTTCGCTTCGCTGGAGTAGTTCGCATCGCTCGCTACGGATCCGTTTCGTCCATATAGGAGTTCATCCGACTCCTTCAATTCACCTGATTCAACAACTTCAACATACTCAGCGCTATCTTCCACGCTGACTTCACTAAAAGATCCATTGAAAAAACTTAACTCATTGCAAGTAACGTCGCTGCGCGCTTCAACGACGGTGGGCGCGACGGAAGCCTCACAATGCGATGGACAGTCTTTATTCGACACCCTGCCATCTACATCCACGTACCTGGGCAGACCCCGGGCAATACTTTCAGCCGCAACGATCATACCCGCTTCATTGGTGCGATCGGCGGCGAACCCGTCGCTACCTCTGCTTGGGTACGGGTGACATGGGCGGCCCCGGTCAGCATCAAGGAAGGACCCAATGACCGTGGAACCCCTTGCCAGTGAGGTCGGGAATGTCACCTCAAGTCCATCAGTAGCATACTTCGCTGGCTCGAAGTAGCATTCAATTACATCAACATCACTTCCATTATCATCTTCCATGAATTCGCTAAGGCTACAAGCGCGTCCTAACTTGGGTAAATCAATACACTCATACGACACACAATTCTCATCATCACACAAGGGACGACCCGCGCGGCGGTCCGGCCCACACACTACATCATACGACCTATAATTTAGAACGGAACTAGGGCTGGGCGACTCTGATGAGGCCTCTACATCGTCGGACCCAACCTCCATCGTCCCTGACCTTCCGTCGGTCTCCAAAAACTCCATGGGTGCCTCACACGGCGACCCGAATAAATCCAATTCTCCCTGAGCCATATCAACATCATCGGCTTCCCTGCCGGAATCATCAACATCAACACTCTCAACACACTCTCTCGGATGGCCAGCCACAGAGGAGGAAAATAATATCAATGGCTCTTCAAATACAACAACGTCATCTTCATTCACAATCTCTGCAGTCATCTCCAAAGAGCTGGGGGTCCCGGAATTCCCCCTTGAGGTGATTCCCTGGGGAGTACCGGTTATAAGATCAACACTTCCTTTAACATCACTCAACCTATAATTTTGAACACAACCGTCTTCCAATTCTTCACAAATTTCCATACTACCATTACTATCTTCCATTGCAGTTAAAGTTCGTTCGTTCAGTCCGAGCCCTCGCATGGCTGGATAGTTCGATTGACCGGTCTGTCGCTCGCCTCGCTGTTCGCCAATTTCTTCGCTCGCAGACATATATACACGTGGATCAACACCTGCGCTAGGTGCGTCCACATACGACATATACAATCCCTCTCCCAAATATCCCTCTTTTTGGTATTTTGTGTTTTCATTACTATATACATTGTTATTGAGCTCACCACGATATTGTTCGTCGTCCACGTCCCGAGGGCCAAATTCCATGAGTCCGGGGCTGTCCATACCCTGAACTAGATCACGGCTCCGTGGAAGACGCGCGGCGTCAGCCCACGAAGTGGACGTGATCACGTTCAGGTGTCTCTCAACAAGTCCTTCCATAGTCTCAAAATCGTCCAAATCGTCGTGTCTGTTTATCAAGTATCCGTCGTCATCGTACAATGGTTCGTCAGTAGTTGCAATAGCGTTCACCCGTCCAGTCGGTTCACTATGTCCTAATTTACCTTGAATCATACCGAGTTCACGACTGAGCACTTCTAATCGATGAGTAGTGGCTGGGCTTGGTTCTCTATTGCCATTACCTTGCGATGCGCTACAATTTAATTGATATCGCCGGCGCGGTACAGCGCCGCTATTTCGATTACTGTCGTCCCGTGGGTAAAATCGACCAGACTGTGGCTGCTGGGACCCCATGCCTCTATTAGGTTGGGGTCGTTCGCTCTGGGCGCGTTGATACCCATAGGCCGGTGCCGGCCGATTGTTATAGTTATCGTTTCCGCGAGCATTATTGGCAAATCCCGGCGGTGGTCGACCATATGGCGGTCCCGCTTGATTCGGGCCACTAGGTCGCATGCCCGCATTGGGTGGATTGTTCCACCCGGAATTATTCCGATATCCGTTTCCGTTTTCGGTTCGCCGAAACTGTGGTGGTGAGCCTCCTCGGCCCGCATTATAGTTATCGTTTCGCGGGTATACACCCAGCCGTTTCTCGGTACCTGCTGCCCTGGCTCTCGGCGCGCAGCTCCAGATGCGTAGGCTGCGGCTGGCTCGACATTGCGCGGCGCACCATTCACGGCAGCAGGCGGGTACCGCACGTTATACGGGCATTCGCGCATAACGTGTCCTGGTTCTCCGCAGCGATAGCAGGTAATCTGCGGCATCGGCAAGCACGGTGGCGCAGCGGGTGAGACAGGCACAAACGGCGGCGCGAGAGCGTTAAGTTGACGCGTGTTCTCGGCCCTCTTATCAATTACATCCAGCAACCGACTTATGGTGTCGCTGTTGTTATTATTTGCCTTGCGGTGCTCCTCCATCATGTTTTGAAGTTGTGTGATCAGGCCTTCACCTCCTTCCTCAAGTAAAGAATTTACCGTTTTGGCACGAGGCTTACTGGCGACAGGCGCGTCTGGTTCGGGGCAGGCAGCGCTAGCGTCTTCGTATCGCTTAGCAACACCCACGGTATCTCGAAATGTCTCGCACTCATGGATCTGATTGAGGACCTGCCTACGCACCTCAGGTCGCAAGCCTCGTTGGAAAAACATTCGAAGCATGGTATCCCGCTGCTCGTCTTCCATGTCGGGAAAAGCACGATCACACAACTTCTGCAATTCTAAACCGTACATTGCAACTGGTTCATTTGCTCCTTGTTGTCGTGTGCACAGTCCTGACAATGATTTCTCAGGACGGCGAGATGACGAGAATAAAAAGCGTAAGTTGGCGACCAATCCTAGAAAACTTTGGCGTTTTCCCGGTGGAAGGCCCTCAAAGGCCTCCCTTGCCGGTCCACGCAAGAGAGCTGGAACGCAAATTAATTTTCGACGATCGTCCCAACCATTGGCGTTGGCGAGACGATTATACATTCGAACCCAGTCCTCGAAGTCCTGGCCTCCAGGTTTCCCATCGAAGGTCGGCATGTCCCTCAGTGGGATCATAGGAGGACCAGCCGGTTGGGTAGTCAGATGGTGCAGAATAGCGTTAGCAGTAGTTGTGTCCAGTCCAGGCGACTCGGACGTTTCTCCTCGACGCGATTGTCCGGGTGGTCGGGGCGGAGGAGTGAGCGGTCGCTCACTAGTGCCAGCGGTACGTCGGGGCCTGGCACGTAAGTCGTCCTCCATATGTCCGTTAGTCATAGCGAAAAAGTCAGCGTTGTCCAGGTCACCGTTATGATCGAGGTTGGGATCCATTTAATCGGGTATCGTCTTTCGGTACCTAAGTATATCGAGTTGTCCCGTTTTATGTACTGACCAAAATTAGTTGTTAAACGAGTGTTCAAGTTCTACGAGCCTTGTTGAGGTAACGTGCACTATCAGTTTTGTTTGACGGTTAGGTTCGGGGCCAGCTAAACTTCCTTTACAAAAAGTCGACTTAACTTAGTCACGCAGTCGTGTCACTATCAAAACCCAACAATCCCAGTTGGCAAGTCCACCAGTCAAACACAGGCAACAGGTTAAAAACAAAGTATTGATTATCGAATAAACCAAGAATACCAAAATACGAACTGATACCCGAAACACGTTATACTAATTATACTGATACGCAAACGAAAGTGTACAAATAAAGATAAAATACCAGTGAACAAGAAGAAAAATTTACAATGTTCCGTTGGCAATGTCCGAATGTTCTCCAAACCAATTGTCCGCTGTGCAGGAGTCGATCCAACGGTGTGGCAACGAATCGTCAAATCGTTTAGCAGTGTCCGAGAAGCGGCCTGTAGTGCGCTGTTGAGCAGGCGAGGTGACCGGGTAGTCAATAATATCGGCCAAGTTGTTGAAATCCACAATGTCTCGATGATGACAGCCGAAGTCGCGCCAAAGTCCAATTAAGTGTCCTGACCGTTCCGCAAATACCAAATAGTTGCACTCGATAATTGTAGGGCCAGAAACGCGGCTGGTCGGCTGACGTCGATAACGCAAGTCAAAATCGAGTCAACGGTAAATTAGCAGTTAGGAATAAACGCGTCGACTACAAGTAACGGTTCGGAGTAAAAGTGACATCGTAATAAGGTACGAGGCGATATTGTCTCCGTAAATATACCAGCTAGTCAATATACGATGATAGCAATTAGTATGATAATAAGTAATTTAGCACGTTAAGAACACGAAATTCCTGAAATAGTGCCCTAAGGTTTGATGCACTTATAGTGCAATACACTCGCCGGATACACAGACCACGACACGGGTCGCTGCTTCTACTCGATAGTTAGTCCAACAGACTGAGTCCTGACGCTACGTACTTTCAACCATCAATTGGGCGAGGGCACAAAATAATACGATTTATGCAAGTACAAGGCAAGGATATATACAAAAGCATATCAGGGCATATTCAACAATGCTCAGTCAGCACCATGTGTCAAAACATTCGTTGCGAGAGGTCCACGCAAAGCTAAAGCCTTCATCTATGTAAAGATTTCCCCAAAAGTCCTGCAAGCGATTACCGTCGTTGCAGTCACCGAAATAATCATGGACGCCTCACGGCGTATGTATTAGACGAAACAATCTAAACTCGCATCCTGGGGTCGAACAGAATAATGAACGCCTCACGGCGTATGTATCAGACGAAAAAATTTAAACTCGCATCGTGGGGTCGAACAGAATAATGAACGCCTCACGGCGTAGCCCCCAACAATGTGATAACGGTGACGCAGCTGCATGGCGCAACTTCCTAACACCATGCCCATACGACCCCGGCTATCATAACTTCAAGGGTGGATCCTAAGTTTTACGACTCAGCCACTTTTCTTGGTCAGACCCAAGAAGTTACGGAGCTTAGCAGGCCGCAGGCGCGCTTCACGGGGTGTGTTCGGACCCCGCCCGATTGGTTGCGCACGTGTCTAGTATCTTGGTATGATTGCTGAGGTCCCCCAGGGAGGTTGACACCGAAACCTGCTCACAGGTCATAATGTCGAACCGATATTCCCTGTCCTAATCTAATGGAAGTTGTTTAGTCTGGCCTGAGTTAAAGTAAAAACGCGTGATAATTTGGGTTGCCTAGGTAAGTTTTGATTTCCAGTGAGTTTAGTTCCGGTCGAACACTTTATTCGTGTGTAGCCTATGTGGCCCCCACAGGGTTCCGACATGCCCTGAAACGTTTAACGTTGGACTACTTAGTTCACATCTTGATAACTCGATTGTGTTAATATCTAGTGATAATGTTTTCCTAGTAAATTTTATCTTTCGTGCGAGTGTGACCATTCAGCCAGCAAATTTGATAAGTGATTTGGTGGACCACTCTCGCTGTAACTCGGTATCTATCGCAATAAACAATAGTGGCGAACCGCACGTGTCAGGGCTTAGGATGCTCCCCTCGTCAAGGCGTGGCACGCAGGGTTGGCCCGTCCGTTCGGACGCACTTATTACGCTTGGGTATCAACAACACAGGGGTGAATTTCAACGTTTTATTTCAAGATATATACAATACAGAGTGACTACGAGCAGTTAAAGCGTCATACAAACAGAAACTCGGATGCAGTCGAACTCGTCCATTCCTTTGTCCGCGTCTATTCGGGGGGCGAGGCTGCGCGAGCGAGCACGATCCCGGAAATACCGGACCAAAATCTATACCCGAGACGTTCGACTAAGTCCGCCCTAACTCGGGTTATGTGTTCTGGCATGCTTCGAAGTTCGCTCTAGATAACGCGGGGCTTTCCGCACACTCAGGGGCCCGTGCGGGAGAAATGTTAGCTCGCCCCCGTTACCATATAACTTTAGTCGAATGGGGGCATGTATCGGGGTACGTGGAAAGGCATGGACCTAAGACAAAAGTTAAGACATAGTTGCATTAACAAAACGGTCTATTGCAAAAGTTAGAACAAGATGAGAACCCAAAGAATACGTATAGAACAAACAATCGGGTGCCAATAATCGTCGCACAAAGAGCGAGGTGCCTACATGGACGTCCAATGATAAATAATTCGTCCGATGTGCCGTCTTAGTTCAGTAAATCCTACCTAACAGCCCTACTGAGCCTCTCGTAGCGTTTTGTCCTTAGGCCGGGTTTTACATCAATTTACGATAAGTTCCACTTGGCGTCTCCAGCAGTCCTAAATGAGGATCGAGCTTACTTCCCTTATCTTAGCACTTCGTGACCGGCAGGCCAATGATCATGCAGTTGATTTCGGCAGGAGAGGATGAATTAAACAACGTTAGGTCGGCAGGGGACGGGGTCTTACTCTCTGTGAGAGGTCGCCCCTGGTTACTATTTCAACAACCTAAATAGATGGCGGCACGAGCAGTTGTTATCTCTGGCGATTTCCTAAGCGACCGAGGCCGCACTTATAACTGTTTTGACGGATTGTCGTGCCCGTCCTAAAACTGGGACTCGTTTTGCCTGAGGTGGTTTGGTATTTTTCTTTTGGGGTTGTTTTGGTTGGTTCCTTTCTTTCCTTTTCTTGCTTTGTTTCTTTTGTTTCCTTTGTTTCCCTTGTTGCTGTTCTCGTCTTTTGTGTTCACTCTCTCTAACTTATCCTATTGCCTTGCAATACTGTACACGTTGTCGTTGTACAGTGACTCGACGGCACTATCGAAATTGTGCAGTCGGGTTTATTACTAAAATTTTATTAAATTTGTTCAGACCTCGATGGTCGAGTGGTTAAAACTGAAAGATCTGCAGCGGACTTAAATCCTCCGTGCAGGATCGAAACCTAACAAGGGAAACTGAAAAAGGAGAGAGAAAAAAACAGTAAAACTCAAAGCAAGAGCCTACATAGTACATAGCCTAACGGGCAACCAGGGATAAAATAGAAAAATGCCTAAACTCAGCGATCAAGTCGCTCTGAAAAGAAAACGGGGTTTTGCACTTACTCGGTTTGGGGTCAAAACGATTCGCGAGAGGTCGCGATTTTGTCTTTTATTTAAGTTCGGGCATTGCGATTTTATTTTTTTAGCACGGCGTACCGTAGCGTACCTCCAAAGAGCTAACTGAAACCTGGAGCGGTAACCGATTAGATCGTCAGTTCATCTTAGTGGAAATTGACTTTCCACTATATTAATACCGAACTTAACCACAGGCGTGTGCGGGAGTGAACCTTGGTGATATCAATAGTTTGGCTAGAGTGTTTTCAGAAGAAAGTACTTTATCGCCGTCAATTTACCAAGTTACTGACAGGCGGGGTTGTGCGGGGCGGTCGGGATCTCGAGCAGTCTAGTCTACTCTACGCGAGGCTCTTTCAACCTTCAGTAGTACACAAAACGCTCGTTCTCACAAGGTAAGATTAAACCGCAGATCCACCAAAGATACGTGAAACGTTGCTCCTTGCGGAGTGCCAATACCTTATGCTCAATCTGAAGTCACTTAGAATTTGATTAGTCTTTTATATTCCCCAAATTTACTTAGCTCAAACTGAGAAACGAAATTTTGGGGCTTCCTAAAGCCCGACAGAGGCTGGCCCTCTGTCCCTATCTGCAAAGTCAGTCCGCACTCAAACAGCGGCATGAGTGTCGAACAGTCCACTAAGCTGAAAATTGGTAAACCATAACTGTGATCAAAGACAAACAAGTAAGTCCCTATGTTTTCACTGGTAAATTTTACCGTGGTCAGCTCAGGAAAATTCGACAGCCCTAACTCAAGAGTAATAAGTCATGTAAAAGCGCGTGGACGAGAAGCGTCCGTTTTTATTTGCCTTACCTATGACCACGGGGAATCAGAACTACTTCGACTGTTGTGTTCACAATCTAATGCCCCCGTGCAATCACTCAACACGTCCCCAAAACGGTACTCGACAGAGGAGGTTTGTCAAAGAGCATACGAAAGTGTGATCGCCTAACATGGGTAAACCAGACGTCCTACGACGGGCGTACAGTCGGACTACCGAAGCTAAAATCGCGCTATAGCCATGTAAAATTTGATGATGTGTTACATCTTGATCTGGGGAAAATAAACTCCCATATGCCTGGTTCACTTCCTGACTTACGATGTTCGGTCCGGGACAGCAACTGCTAGTCCCCTTCCGCGAGACGGGAGATGTCTACGCGGGCCTCCATCAGCCGAATCCCATTCCAAACGCAAAGCGAAGAAAAGCACGGAAAAGTAAACGAACTGTGAAACTGATGCAATAAAACTCTAGCGTCGGAGCCGGTCAGTAAAGTCGACCGAACTCCGCGCTGCCGAAGTCGAACTGATTCCAAGAGACGACGCGGTAGTCGTCGCCTCAAAATTTTCAGCTATGTTGAAGGATAGCGATTTTGTCGCTAACCAATCGGTGATGATCTTTTAACGCCCACTTTTCTGAGTTCAAACCCGGGCGCCCAATCGAAAAATTCCCAAGATTTTATTTTTGACAGCTATCGTAAACCATGGGTCCCCTTTAGAGAGAGTCGGCTTCAATCGAAATCGCCGACACCAAATTTGAACCCTCCGAATAGTCGGAGGTCGACCATCTGCGTATTTTAGCTTAAATTCCAACGTAACTTTTAAAATTATGTCAAGAATATATCTGAAGATCATTACTCAGATCTCTTAAACCTATTACCTAATCCTAAATCGACTGTTATCCCCCAACTGTTCTACAAAATGGTTGACTTACCCGTCAAATTTTAAATTTGAATCTTCTTCTATACATAAAACATTCTAATTAAGCTGGAAATCTGTCCTCATTTCAGGACAGATTCGTCTTCTGGTGCTCATTCATCAAATTTCCCCCAGCTAATTCGCCGGTTTGAGGTCAAATTCCAGCTATTTGGCGAGTTAGCCGCCTCATCCATCACCTAATTTAAGCTTAATGAGAGTCCATCTGGGGCCAAATTTTACTACCAGATCCATGGGCGAACGTGCAAACATTGAACGTTTATATGTTGGCTTAAAAGATAAAGCCAAACATTCCTAACATTCCTAGCTGAATTTCAAATATCCCGACAGGACGTCTCTGGACGTCCTGAAGGGGGATAACCGAAGGTGGGAACGAGCTGACTTCGCGGTCGAGGGCGCAGCACATTCCCAGCTATCCCTTGGCCTATCGGGGGTCCCATTCAGGAGCTCCCAGAACCCACGAGAGGGCCCTAAACCTACCCCCAGTCTTTCCTAGTCCTAAGCGTCCAGTCCGTCCGTAAAACTCATGAATTTAACAGAGTTTTACACGTCCGTCCTCGTCTGCCCTGTTTTTTGTCATGTTCCTACATACTATATATATATCTATATCCATATATATATATGCATATACATACAATACTCATGAGCACATAAACACACACTACACATGAGACACACAGGCGACCTGAGCGACAGAAAGGTCGCTCAAGTTCACACCAGGAACACGCAGAACAACAACAACAACAACAACAACACAACCACACAGCAACCACAACAACAACAACAACAAACACGCACGACACAACCACGACGACAGCAGCAGCGACAACCGACCAAAGAAGTCGGTTAGAGAGAGAAAAAGGAAAGGAAAGCGAAAAGAAAAACGAAAGAGAAGGGGCACGGGAAGGGAGGCGGGACAGGGGGTTCCCGAGCGATTTTCGAGGGGCTGGGGCGAAATTCAGTCCCAGGACTAAAAACGGGACCGAATGATACCAAACACGAGGGGGGTAGACGCAGTGGCGGGTCGGAATCCAATTTTGGGTTCCGACATATATTAGTGTACAGCGTTTCAGCGGGCTCTCCCGCGCTAACGGTTGGGTGGAGCGACGCCCGCTGGGTATCGTTGAACTCGCCTTGGAAAGGCGATTCAAACGAGGGGTGATTTCCCTGCTTTAAAGGCGGCGGTTAGGGGCGCACTAAAATCGGTACGGATAGAGAGAGTGTCGGTAGTGGTGGGCGCGCTTTCGTCGGCCACCCAGCGTTAACGGGGCAACGGACGGAGGCCCGCCGGGCATCGTTGAAGATGTCTCGACGTGGTGAAGGCAATGAGGGGCGATTCGCCTACTTTCGAGTTAGGAATAAATTTTCGGTTGGTTCGTACCCACTTGCAGTCGGTATGCCAAATTGGGCGCAATTTAGCGGCCTATAGTGAACTAACGAGGAGGCGGGCGGAGGCCCGTCGGATATCGTTGTACTCGCCAAAAAAAGGCGAGTAGAATAAGGGGTCACATGAGCACATTTAGGGTCTGGGGTCAAATACGGAGTTGGTACAAACTGACGGAATTTTGTGTTGAATTTTCGTGGTGCATTATAAAACAGAGAAGTAAGCTATATAGCAGCGGGATTACTGGTCAGATCGAGACACGCCTGACCTCATCCGATGCCTGAATGGGTAGCCTACTTAGAAACATGCATATTTTCAATCAAAGATCCGACGGTTACAAGAAAAACCAGTTGCTAGGGCGCTGATCAAGCCGTTTTGTGGTGTTCAAGATACTATAACAAGGGGGAAGTTGTCCGGTGGGGGCGGAAAAAAAGAAGTACCGGGACGTGGAAATCAAGTGTCACACATACACACACATATATATCGCTATATGTTAACATATATATTTTTAGGTCATTTCTTCGCGGAACCGTGGTCACCAGCCAAACCTAGCGTAAGTACTGGCGGTTAATTTGGATTTTTACCTACTTGTCCCTAGAATATCCCAGGAAATCCTCCAGCCATTTGTGATGTTTTGGGCTCGTTCGAAAGCCCTAAAAGTTTTCTACCGAAAAGTATTCGGGGCATTTTCGGTAAATCTGAACCGTTGGGCGGTTACGGGCCGCTAAACAGGCCCGATGTCCGTTGTTTCCGAGTAATGGGAAACTACCGTAACCCATTTGTTTCAGCTTACTTTCGCGACCATTAAGCTATAGTTAGCTTGAACCAGGTAAAATTGATAGTTCTGATTTTGATGACTTCCCAATCCCTTAGGTTGTCAAAGGCCTCCTATTCCCGGACGGTCTAAATTCTGAACTTTCAATGGAGAAGCATGGCCTATCGGTCGAGTTCCGTTTATCTTTCCTATCTTAGCCGGTCAAAGACTCTTTTATTCTCCCTTCTACCTTTGCACAGCTACCTGGAATCGGTTGTCTATGGACTCTCTGGAGTCTGTCCGAATATTCGACGGTAAAAATATCAGAGGCAAAATAGACATACTAATTGGCAATAAGCAATGCACTCATAAAATAGCGTATCAAAGACAAAACAAGCATGTTAAACAGCAATAAACCAACCCATTATCGATGACCATGGCACCATGCAACACCTGAAATTTGATTCCCTTAGGCTCTGTCTGGTTCGATTCAAGACGCGTTTAGGCCATTCTGGCATCGAAACCATGTAAAATACGCGTAACGGGCCGGACCGGGCCTGTTACATAAAAACAATGATATGCGTGGTACAGATGTACTATATAAATATATATGTTTAGTCTAGTGTAAATACACAAATACATAATGTGGCTATGAATAATATTTTTATTGCGTCTCGACGAGTTTTGAGGCCTGACCCTAGTGCAAAAACTGACCTCATAGGCGATAAAGGCCAAAAAAATAAAGAAAGGTGCTCACGGCCGACCCCCCTAGGAAAATTTGGCCGGCCAGGGGAGGTTACCCCCTGGGATGGCCGCGACGCCCCCGTGGGGGCGTCCACCGCCTGGCATGACCGACCGCCGGCATGTATAGTTATACCGTTAAAAACATGAAAGACTTTGAGCGGAGGTTCGGCGACGCAGCCACCGACATAGACCTAGGTTCAGTGTAACTATCATATGTACTAGCCCGAGATTTTAACGGAAACTTTCGGGATATGAAAAAATCGGAAGTGCAAATTAACCGGGAGGACGGCCAGATACCATTGGAGCGTGAATCGGCGTGTATATTTTATCGGTTTTTTAGAACAAATTGTGCATTACATTTGTCAAGTTCGTCATGCTTCACCATCCTCCAGTGCGCGAGCCGATTTTTGCATGGCTGTGGGATATTAGTGAACTCTATTTTTCTAGGCATCCTATCGATCCGATGATTATAATATGTGGAGGAACGTGTGCGCGTCCGGATGGGTTGGGGGCATCGACCAGACTATTCTCACAAATGTTGTTTTTGCTTTTCGTGATTTTATATCCGAAGACCGATCCTGTGCGCATACCTTATGTATTTAAATGTGCGGAATCACAAAAGATTTGCATTATCTTGCAGCATGTTATGCCCAGGTGCGTGACAGGACGGGCCCGGGAGTGAGCACATTTGGAATCATTTGTGTCAGAATACATTGACACGTTTCAGGCCCAAGAGAGTGGTGCTGAAACACACACGTAACTTCGTAAATAGCTGCGATTGTGTTTCACGATAAGAAAGCGGCAGGGGAGATTGTATTCAATTTAAAGACATTAATATTTTTAGTAGGGGCGATTTAAATTCCAAAATTGTGGGTTTTATTTGGCACCAAGAGAAATGCCACTTATTTAGTTTAAACTAATACGGGATACCAAACCTCCCAAATTACACCTCTGGAGTCACCTACCCTTACTTGTAACAATTTAGGGGGCCCTCAATTAGGCGTTGAAACATCCCTTTTTCAAAACCTCGAAATATACCAAAATAATTAAAACTCGCCGATTTTAGGGCTTCCTACCTCGATAGGCCACTCTACTATCTATAGCTTTTAAGACCGGTATCAGCAACACCCACGGCTTGCTCGGGAGCCAAACAGCCAATATTTCAACACACTTGTTCTTCCTAAAAGGCCACCTGTTTAATCAACCTTTAAATTTCGATTTTCTTTAGTAGGCTACCCATCAGGGCAAAAGCATTACTTCACCCAATGTGGCCTACTGTTCTCTGTAATCCTGAAACTGACAAAATATAAAAATTATTAAAACATTTAAGCGTGTTATGTTCTTTTTTACCAAAAAAAACTTAGCGCCAATAGCCGCGAGGTTTAGGTTGTTTTTCGCGTCGCTGTTTATACCCAAAATATGATTTGTTAAGAGGCATCGATGTTTTGCCTTATGTTGACACCAACCATTGGCCAGTGCTAATTTTATATGTAAACTTTTTGTTTTGGCAACCCGCGACTGCAGCCGTATATATTATTTATCGAGCTCTTTTGATATTTAGCGGCCATCGTTGCCGACAAGCAGATGTTTATATATTCTTGTGCTTTTGGGCGTAAATTTGCGCATAATTGTGCTTGCGGTTTGAATTTAAAATCTTACGCTATGATCAAGGCGCGGGTACAACAAATGGGGTCGACAGAGTGTATAAAAAAGTCGGGTCCGATGCTGCATCGGAGCCAGTCGAGCTGATAGTATACAAAATTTGATTTTCTTTTGGCGGTTTTTCCCTTTGCTTACGCATTTGGCTGTTGCTTTTGATCTACCCAGGTAGGTCTCTCTTCGAGCAGCATGTAGGGAGCCACACACGGTCTTTTTGGCATCATAATCACGCTCAGTTTCGCATCGTAAGGAGCCACTCTTACGGGTGCTGGAGGGTTAGCTTAATACTCCGCGCGCCCATAAAAGTGCATATGGCCTAGAAAACTTTAGAACTTGCAAAAGAATTGCTTTCTCATGCGTGAGTAAATGCTTCGCAATGCATGATGGATTCAATTGGATAGAGTCTGTAATATATTTCAGTGAGCAAAGCGTGCTATGCAGTATTTATGCGTGAGTAAACTTAATATGACCCCGCCAACCATCCTATTCTGTCATTGCCAATATCAAATCGCAAACCCTTGTTACGGAAAACAGGTTTAATTTCAATCGGTTTTTCGTTAACCGAAAATTGGCAACTTCAAATTCTAGTGCCAGAAATTATACTCCTTTTTCTCCTTTTTCTTTATTTTCGCTCTCCGAGAAGCTCCGCCAGAAAATGTTTAAGCCATGAGACAACATGGGCCTTCAAGGAACGAGATTTCAATCCCGTGCAGGCTGCTTTTGTGCAAGTGGCTCCAGCCTCGCTTCTGAGCAGCACAGATTATTGGGAATAAGAGTGAACACGAATACACATTCATGCAGGCATATAGGTAGGGCATACATGCCGGCAGTGGGGTTTAGGCGGTAACCCCTCTGAGGTCTGGACCCCCCCCCGCCGAGGCCGAAAAGTCAGGGGGGTAACCCCCTCCCCCCCGAAGGGGGGCTTGGCGGCTACTCGACGAGTTTCGAAGCAGAACCTTAGTGCAAAACCTTGCGCAAATTGCCCCTGCTTGTTGCTAAAGGTGCATATACGGCCGTAAATTTGTGGAAAGCTTTTTTGTTGACGATCTTTGAGCATACACCTATACACAACTTTGAGCATACACACGTACCTACTAATGCGTTTCACCCAGATTTTTTCTGTTGTTAAGGCGGAAAATCTTTACAACTTTATCTCAAAATATCTTTCCGGGCTTATTGGAACGTTGCATTGAGTGTTAAAGCTTTATTATCGACTCTGCATTATCGATATATATATACGTTTTATAATTATATACGTTATATATACGATCTATAATATTAAAATATATACTGTGACGTGTTCATGTATGGGTATGATAGGTGTTTCTGTGTGTATTTTGGTGCTAATGAGTTTGTTTATGTAGAGGAAAAAACCCATTATTATGCCCAGAATATGAGCTCCAAAAATTAGGTAACGAATTAATCCTTCGAAAAGGGTTTGTATTTTAATAATTTTTCTGCAAAAACTGCACTCATACGCGAAAAATGTGGCTGCGAGGACCAAAAAAAATAGGTCCTCACGACTAGCCCCCCTGGGATGGCCTCTACCCCCTCCGGCATGACCGACCGCCGACATGTTTGAGGTAGCGTGTAATCTTTGAACTTTGATGGAGCGCAACAACTAAAGAAAGATAACACTGAAGTAGGACGAAGTCATTTGCATACCAAGGGGAGAAGTAGGATTCTAAAACATTAAACCCGGCCACCGTCGAACCATCCATCAAAATTTAAGGTCATTTCCTATGAAGGTTTTTATACCGTTGGCATTGACCCTTTTCGAAAACTTCGACGAGTACTCTCAAACCGTGCAGCCACGATAGGGAGTCTCGTCCTATTTTGGAAATGAACTGACCTCAGATGAGTGGACACGACTATTCCGAACGCAAGGTGACCTATCATAGCCCATCGATTTTTATTTCCAACCCAGCCCCTCAATATGCTTCAACGAGAATGGCGTTCTTAAATTTGTGTACTGGAAAACACTTGAAACCAATTTTAGCAGGATAATAAATGAGTATCCGGATGGCAATATAGCGCAGACCTAGGCTTCAGACCCTGCAAATCACTTCGGGCCTGCCAGGAGTAAATGAGCGAACCGTGCTGACAGAAAGAAAACCGGAGACAAAGTCAGCGGCGACCCATGTAACGTAAATAATTTAAAACGATGTCGAGACCGCTTTCTTAAAATTCGAGCTCCTGCCCTCATGAGCTTTTGGAAGTAATATGCATCCCAATACACAAAACCTAGACCGGGTTCTCAAGCCGTGCAGCTACGGTAAGGACCCACGTCGGAGTTGTTCTGCAAAATCAAACACAGAGGGCAGGCAACGTTGGCTTGGATGCAGGTGAATGTGGCACTAGCCCTAGAACTATGTTCTCTCCTAAACTCATCGCTCAGTCTAGACAACACTAATTCATTTTAAGGGACGTAAATATGGGCTAGGGGAAACTTCGTGGCAACCAGCGCGCGCAGTATGGTTCCAGGCTCCATAAATCATATAGGGTGCAAGTAGAATGCGGTTACGTTAAAAAGGCTACGTTTAAAGCCATAATTGTGTTTATTAGCATGCAGAAAACCGTCATAAAACAATCGAACACCATATGAATGCCCCTCGTCTGACAGTACGGGTCGTCATGTGGTCTGTTGGATTCTTTGGACCGTTTTTGATGATACTGCGAATGTATACAGCTATCTATAATGATGCTGCGAAATGAATTTTATACTAATATTCAACAGTTACAAAATATTGACAGTCTTCAATTTATGCGCAACGGCGCTACTACGTGTTTTGCGATTCCTGTGCACCGTTGGTTTGACGAAACCTTACCTTACCGTTGGCTGGGCTGCTGAGGCCTTGTCAAATGCCTGCTCGTTTTCTTGACCTAAACCCGACTTGAATTTTTTTTTGCTGGGACTATTGAAAGAGAAGTTATTCAAAGGCAAATCACAAGCCATGTTGTGCCTGAAAACGGAGGAGCTCTGCCTTCTGTACTGTACATGGTTCGAAAAATCTACCGAAAGGTGCAATGATGCAATGCGCCCAGGTTCGCACTTAGGGAAGTGTTATTCATCGAAAACTTAAGTTATATGACAATACGCACATACTAAAACGCTTTTAAGGATGTTTATTATTTGGCGTGCTGGGTCATTTTAAAATGCTGTGGCGTTAGTTATGGAACATCCTGTACATAGCCAATAGCTAGGTTAGGTATATAACGTATAAGTATCAATAATGAGTAATGTAGTATAACAATACAAATAATTAGATACTTGAATGTTATTAAAAATTATAATTATTTTTGTTATAATCCGTATATGAGATATATTTTACGTAGCTTAAGATTAAATACATAGCTAAGAACTAGTTTAAGGGTATAATGTGTGCATGTTATTGAAATGAACATATATATTGTAAGGGGTTTACCAGGCTAACAGGGAGGTTCCGGTCCAAACCCGCCCCAAATCCCGAAAAATAACTAAAAACCTCGGGTCGGTCGCCAATTCACTTATTATATCCCTGCCTTTCCGGTCTTTCTTCATTGTTTTTCGTTTTCTTCCTTGTTTCAATGCTAATGGCATAATTAGCATTCTTTTGGTTTAGTAGCTAACTTAATGTTAGCTTTTCTTTTTGTTTACTGATTCAGTCTTGATCAGCTTGCGAGCAGTAGGGTGACGAGCTTGACGAATTAGCGGCCCACGTAGCATCATTTTAGTGTTGCACTAGGTTTAACTGATATCTGGACTTCTGGTTTTCAACTATAGTGGCTTTTACGGAACAGGCTTTTGCTTTCTTTCATTATCAGCTTGGATTACCTAGCTAGCAGCTGGCACTTATATTCGAATTTTATTCAATTGCTTACGAATTTATTACTTTGTATTGGATTTAATTGGGTTTCATGGTTTAATGGTGTCGCGAATGGTACGAAGGTTGTAAATGAACAACAGTGTAGACTGACGCTTCAGTGAAACAAAATTAACGTTGAGCAACAATGTCACAAAACAAATAGGTACTTATTGCTGTATTAATTTACCTTATTCATATTATTTTCCCAAATAAAACCAGAGCCAACACGAGCGTAACCTAATCATAACTACTCGAAATAAAAAGCGCCCAGCTGTCTGGAAGCAAGAACGTTATCGTAAGGAAATTAATTAACGTAACTCTAAGGAAAAGAATAAGGCAATCAAATAAACATACGAGTCCAACCGTCCGGCGACTACGTACCAACCCACAAGGGAAAGTAATAAATATCAGTTACTCAGGATCTATCAGTAAACCGTCCTAAGTCCTTAAAATTATACTATTTTATTTCCGTAACTAAGGAAATAAAATAGTATAATTTTAAGGCAAAGGTTAAGGTACTCAAATAAACATACATATGCAACCGTCCTGTAATCTCGTACAAACCTCATATGAGGAAATTATAAGGAAACTAAATAGTGTAAATCTAAGGAACAGGTTAAATACTTAAACGCGCGGATCCAACCGTCCGGCGATATCGTACGAACCTCATAAGTGGATTTAATCAATACATACCCTAATCATTAATTATTAGATAAATTACTCAGCATAATTGTGCGCTCAGTTCTGAGTTTGAGAGAATTTGCCTAATACAAGATCTGCTTGGTAAAACAAGGCTCAACGGGATTGTGTCTAAGTTGAGTGGTAACGAGTTTTCAACCCCGGAGGGTCGAAGGTATTTGTAGTTAGCGAAACAGAGTTTGTGAAGTTCTTAGTGATTGAGGTGGCTAATTATTTTGAAGACATAAGGCGTGGCTCAAATAGCGGCATTACGGAAAGCGAACCGGTGTATTATCAAGTATTGCATATTTTATAACTTAGAATAAAACTTCTAACATCGGCTCTTTTGTATTTTATCGGAACCAAATAAAGAACAATGCGGGTAGTCACCCCGCAGCGCCATAAGGAATCAAAGTACGCTGACCTAATAACGCGCGCCAAGAAGGAACAATAAATAATTCCCACCGGCATACTACTGGCCGCACGTACGAACCTGCACATCTTCGAGTGACGAATGCCGTCCCATTTTAATAATCCGATAGCCGTCATAATAAAAGTATAGTCCACCCCTACCCCCATAGAGAAAAACAAAAATAACATATATTTACTTGCTATACTCTCGTTCTTGCACGAATAATGACTTATGCCGGTACGGATGGCTTACCAGAACAGTGGTGACGTCCGAACGTGGAACAAAGTGCCAGCCCCGATACGGGTACTGGTGCTGGTACGGGTCATGCGCCCAACGAAAGCGATCGGATTCATACAGTGTACGTCGACAGAGGCAATTATAATTTGTATTGCAATGCATACGCAAACACACGACAGGTTAAGCGATCGCTGTTCAATGGAATGGGTTTGCCCAATCAATGGTGGAGTGATCAGAGCACGGAAGAAAGAGCAAAATCAACGGACAATGGCCCAAAATGTCTTGCGTGCTGTCGCTAGTTTCGGGAAGCACCAACAAAACAGTCGGATTGGTTTAAATACTGTTTTTAACTTTACAACAAATTTGGTAACACGGCAACTGGTACAAATTATTGCAGCTTGAGTTTATCAACGGCGGTGTAGTATCGTGCTGACGGCGCTCCAATCCCCAGAAGCTCCTGTAACACAAAATACGTGCAGCTTAATCGCAATCTTACCCACTAATCAAAGTCACAGGGTGCGAGCTGGAGTGCGCGAGTTCGTGGCGTGCGTAGCCGTAAAGTGGTGACAAAACCAAAAAATTAGTTGATTTTCTCGTATTTTCCTCGTAATCAACATTGCTAACTGTCTCTGCGAATGCGAATTATCAACTAAGTTTTATTACGCTCTTTTCAGTCGAAGTCAAGGACATCCGGTTGGTTGAGCGGAGCGTGGCGAAGCCGAGCGAAGCGTTTTTATATTCTGTCTGTGACCAAAAAAGTCGATGTCCGTCCGTTCGTTCGTTTGTTCGGTCCGACGGATCTCAAGAACCACTGAGCCGATTTTAAAAAACTTTTTTTGTTTGAAAGACTATCATGTCAGAGTGTGCACCTGATATTTGGGATTAAAAATTTTGAGTGGTTAATTAGTAATTAGCTAATTAGTTAAGCTTATGCAGCTAAAATAGAGATTGCAATATTTGTGTTATTTATTGAAATAGAATCGTTTCGATCAAACCATTATAGGTTTTTTGGGTCGAAGAATTCAAATATAATATTTTTACCAATGATAAAGCCCTATGCAATGTAGTTATTTGAAGAACATAAAATTAAGTATATATATTCGTAATGCCGCAGCCCAAGCTCCGCTCACAAATGTAGTTCCACTACCGACTAGTCACGAATGTTTATTAATTAATTTGACAAGGTGCCAATTTTCTGCGGAGTTGGTGGTACATAGGTACGCGCAAAGATCCGGAATCATTCGTGGGCTGAATTCAACAACTGACTGGCAAGCTACGCTGAAGTTACAAGCTAATCTTGGAGTTACATGTCATGGCACTTTTGTTATCTTTCCACTTATAACGCCTTTTATACAACCCACAATTAGTACACATTAAGACGATAACCAAAACGTAATAACGATGCGAATCCGCAGCAAGGTTTCACGTTTAAATTAGGCACAGGCTACCACAGTCGTTTCGGCATGATTTTATACTACAAAATAGGTATTTCGCACTCATTCCAAAGAGCTCTTGCACTATGAACGAAAAGGGTATCGTAGTCCAACAGTTATAACAAAAAATGGAATATCCCGACGGCTAATACAGTAATGTTCATAATTAGTTAACTGCATTTAGGACAACAGCATGATACAGTAACGTAAGATACGGTTCGTTTTCTTTTGACCGGTTTATCCGTATTCACGTAACCCGTAGTGTCAAAAGACCATCCAACCGACACTCGAAATTAGCTAACCCGAGTATAGACGCTGGTGACTGAGCAATACCTGATAAGAGACCAGCGTGAATTTAGTTGAGCGTGCGTGTTGGAAGATCAATTTTCTCAAAAATTATGTTTAATTGATACAAAAATATGTTCGACTGGCATAAAAACGGGATTTTTCTAAATGTTACGGGCAAATGCTAATTTTACAGCTGTTTAGGGCAAAAATTTCTGATCTCTGGGGTCAAAATTTTAAAATTCGAGGCTCTGGAGCTGTCACTATTCTCATAGTAAAACTGTGGCTGGGACCGAAACCCCGGCTAAAGTTTATCTGTGCCTGTGCGTGACACCCTAAAAATAAACCCAATAATGGATATCGTCAAGTCTCCCCACGATCCAGTTGGTAAGAATTCTTCCGTTCGTTCGTTTGGTTCACTACACTCAGAATGAAATACGTCCGCATATATATACTACATTTACATACACATAATGGTAAAGAGAACTGTATACTGTCTTTGCAGTTTGAAAATCAGGATATGGTAATGCATATCTGGATATCCTGATATATGAACCAAGTTTACCCGTATATGGTGAATCATATCTCTCCGTGTCGCTACTGACAACATTAAACCTAAATTGATAAAATAACCTATATAGTGCCAATACAGCTACCAGAGACGTATTTAAATAAATTGTTGTTATTTTAGCTTGACTCGATTTTCAGGTTCTCCTATTTCGAAATTGGGTGCAGAACATATTTTTATTTCGGATGTTCTTGAAATACCTATATATCATAAATAATTCTAAACAGAATGGCAGGTACCATTAAAATTAATACCAATGGCTGAATCTTATGGTGGCTTCATGGAACATGGCACTTCATTCAGCATTCGATCCGCTGCTATCCTTTCGCTGTTGAAGAAGGAAAGCAACGATGGTGAGATTTTGATATGACGGTCAATTTAGTTCAAATTGTTTATGCATTTGCGGGATGCTGTCCGTCTTTCTAAATTTTAACAAGACTTTCTGTTATGTATTAAAGCTTCAGATAGCAATACTCTTTAAATAATATAATATACGTTGTTCATAATATACTGTGAAAATTGAATCTCCATCAAGATTTTCATCAAATTTGAAGCTTATAATGAAGCAAAAACTAGGCGATTGTTTGATGTGTCTAAATGGCGGTTTGTCTGGTTTTGAAATTATTGTTCTCGCGCAACCTGTATTTGTGTCCTCTTCCTTCCTTGAGTTTTAACGAATCCTGCGACCTGTAAAGACTGAGCTTTCGTTGTGACATGCTGTGATTTTCCAAGTAGCTTGTCTTATCGCCAATGGGTAAAAACGCGCTATTTTGATTCAAAACGGCTTTGAATTGTATTAACACCATTGTGAACTTTGTCCCCTCCACCAAAAATTTTATTTTTACAATAGAATCCATCCTGATATAATGACACATTTACCGGCACAATGACTATATACCAAGCAGCGAGCTACACAGGTTTATTACAGACTAACTTAATAAATATGGGCGTCCTCTCAGTTGAACTGGGGGAACATAAAGTACTGTAAGCGTTAGAGAACGTCAACAGTGTCTAATTTGGCAAATTATTGCAATTTATATTTACTTCAAAGCGGTAAGTTTATTCATTCGCATATTTGGTATTTTTAGTGGTGCAGGAAAGTACCTGGGGACATGAACTCAGGGAAGCCAAACCCTAACTCGGCTCGGCATGAATTGGGGCAACCAGGTGGGGGTCGAAATGCCTCCCCCTACCTTTCTTTGGAGAACCCAGGCGATGATCGATTCCGCTTTGGTTTTACAAGTTCGCCGCAACCATAACTACGTACTCGATATTACATTGTGGTATCATATTTTCATTCCAAAGTCTCGACATAGTAATATCCTAGCATGCAGTATCCTGTTTTCCTTTTTCGGCTAGAATAGTTCAGTTTGTGAATAGAAATGTATATAGTCTGCCAACATTTTACAATAATTTTTAAAGTATATATGGCTTGAATTAAAATTGGTTTCTGCATTGAGTGTTAGTAAAATTGTATTTTTTACTCCAGGTCATTAAAAAAGCGAAAAAATTTTAGTGGTAACTGTGGTTCTGTTATGAAGTTTTCGTTTTGCTGAAACTTAAACAGGAATCACGCTTTGTCATACCGTCTATGATTGTGGTGTGCATTCATTGCGGATCATGTTTCTAAGAAATTAACGGCTCTTGGTACTGCAGAAAGGATAATCGCTGTGGGTTTTTTGCGATAAGATTGGAAATGTGATTATCAGTTTATGGCTGCTTTAAAGATTTTTGTATCGATGGTGCGACTTCATTGCCGGTACTAGGTTTATGGCTCAATTTGTAAGAAGTGTCATGTGCAGGCAATAGCCGAATGAACACATATCGTGTTGTTTCAGTAAGTTTTGATACTGGGTATTCAGACCCAGTCGCAGGCGGAGCTTTGTGCTTGTGATTTAGTCGAGTTTCCAGATTACCTGTATATATTTGTGGCCTGTCCATAGCCTTCGGAAAAATGGGGGGGCGGAACTTCGGGGTCTCCCATGTTCATTTTCGGGGGATTTGCTTAAAAATAATAAATATTTCCATGTTATCTTGTATTTTTACTGCCGCGCATGAATTTTCAAACTATAAAACGACGTTTTAACATTAGAAATAATGGTAATTAATGTTTAAAATCATTTTTCACACCAAAGTAAAATTTTTAGACATAAATTTTTTTGGATTTAGTTTAACATGGGAATTTCTGCCGGGTGGGGGTGGACATTGGGGATTGGGAAAGTAAGGGTTGTCACAGTGGATATGCCAGTATTTAGCCGAAGATGTCTGCCTCGCATGAATTTTCAAACTATAAAACGACGTTTTAACATTAGAAATAATGGTAATTAATGTTTAAAATCATTTTTCACACCAAAGTAAAATTTTTAGACATAAATTTTTTTGGATTTAGTTTAACATGGGAATTTCTGCCGGGTGGGGGTGGACATTGGGGATTGGGAAAGTAAGGGTTGTCACAGTGGATATGCCAGTATTTAGCCGAAGATGTCCGATTGAGCTTTCAGCGGCCGTTAGCTTTTACTGATAAAGTTCTGCTTACATAAAATACCATCGCTCAGACATGAAAAATTTGTGTCACACGTGGTGGACAATAATTTATATTTATAGCGTGCCACAGCCGCAGCGCTGCGTTTCTCTGAATACCGACACTTGGATTTTGTAATCCTGACGATTTCTAGTTATAAAGATTCTATTAATGTTGCATTATAAAATGAGCCTAATATCAATATATTTCCAACGGTTATGGAGAAACTACAGTTTTGTGTTTTTGCATTTCATTGACCTATAAAACCCACCTAAGGTAACCCTAGAAAACTACAACACGTTATATGGAACTATAAATATCAGTTGTTATATAAAATGAGCCAATATCTCCGTCTGCTATCGGAGATGAGCCCATTTTGCAAATTTCGAGGCTTAAGAGCCCTTTTAATTACCCTTTTAAACTTACGCCAAGTTATAGATTTTGGAAAAGCTGTTGACATTCCTGTGAGTAACTGGAATTCCGGATCCCGCTAAAATAATATTCCGGTTGCGGACCCAGCAAGAAGCAAAAACCATAGCGCAACCGGAATTCCGGTTTAAGACTTCTGTTGAAAATTTTTTTACACATTTATGCTCAAGATGTGCAGATAAAAACCTACGGTATATAATACACAGTGATGAAGTTCCAATACAACCAAACAAAAGAGAATATTACATCGGAAAATTGCTATGTAAAAATATTTCTGTATGAATTTTTCATCTCTAACCCTGTAGGATTGTTAATGTTCAGCCTATGTTAGCAAAATAAAGCAAGGCGATGCTTGTAGCAGCTGTTTTAGTCATTCACAGATGTGCGGCTCATGTTCTCCTTGAACTAGTCCCCTCGGGAATATTTGGGGCAAACACCAGCTTTTATTTAAATTTGCCCACAAAAAATGCTCACCAATTTGCTCAGGTATAAGCTTACCGCCAACTAGAGAAATTCGGTGGTTTAGATACAAAAATACTTTTACGAATTAAATTTTTCTTCTTGCTCGGCAGAAGTAGTTAAACATCCACTTTGGTGCTACGTTTAGAACTACTGGTTTCAAGGTGTACCTTTTTGGCTACTTTCAGACACCGTACTTTTTAAAGTCGAAATCCGTTCCTTTCTAAGTTAAAGTAAAAAAGCTGTCGTTTGGTTTTAAATAAATTCCAGAACATAAAACAAACTTTGACATACCTGCTTTCAGCCTCCAGCCTAATCAGATGTTTGAACAAACTAATTTCCTGAAATTCTTTTAAAACGAACTATGTATGAAATTTTTATTCTACGCTTTTTTAGGTAAACATTATTCAGACAAAATCAGTTTTTATAAGTATTATGGGTTAATTTTGAACTGAGCTATTAGCTTATTGCAGTATTTATTGCTGTTTAGTAATCTCTAAGGAAATAAGCTGCATTAACAACTCCTCCATTATCGAATTTGCGTTGTGGTTATAATCTGTAGCACTCGTTTCAGATGTACTTGAAACATGCTTTCTTTTGAGAGCAATTCTGTTTTTATGTTGCTCAAGTAAATTCTAACTTTTCTTTTCTCATGGTTTCTTCCTCGTTTTTAAGTTGGTCTTTAAATTCATTCAGAGTCATAAAATTTAAAAAGGAACAGGAACCGAAACAATCGCTTTTGTTAATAATTATGCGCGACTAAACTTAACCTGCAACCACTTATAATCCTATTTTGTAAAACACGATGTTGAATCCATATCCATCGTTACGGAACAAGCAAGGCAAGCGCTTTGTTTCACTGCTAGCTTAGAAGTGGTCATTTGCAATCAACCAATGACAGTTCTATGACGATTATAAGTTTTCAGTGGGGATTTGTCTCTGTTCGCGAACAAATTCAATGTAAATGTGACAGAGAAAGATAAGGGTCCTGTACTTTGTCAGTGATTGTTCGCGAACATAACCTTTTTCGATTCAAAAGAGATAAATTCTCTTTCATAAACAATTTGAGCCATTAATGGCCAATTTTTGTTTCGGAAGATAGAGTTCGATAACGCATATTTTTCTAAAACGCAAAATAGGATAGTCGTTGGGCGCAGGTTAAGTTTAGTCGCGCATTATGTAATTAAATGTATATAATGTTTAACATAACAATCGAAAGCTATCTATATGATATCCATTTTAAATAGGTAAGAAATTGACTTTCTAATACGAATACGAATAGTACACAATAATTGCTATAAAGCCTAAAAGAACAATGCAATTTCCGTTTGTTTCAAATGGACCCCAGGCGTTACATAGTAGTTAGCGTTTCTATCGAGCACACATGCGACTCAGTGTACGATTATGGGAAAGAGAACTTGTGTTTGTTTCACGAGACATAATTTGCTTATTTCTCTAAAAAATAAAGGATCCCAATGTATACGAAAATTAGAAGGATTACTGCTAATTTTTCTGAAACTACTAATAGTCGAACTGAAAAAATTATTCGTTCCACATTAGGATATTAATGCTATCTATAATGGAAATGGCGCCACGGTAATAAATTATTCGTCAGAAACGTGTCTCTTGACGTGTGTACGATTGAAATGTACGTATAAGTGACAGATAAAGCCATATTCATATAAGCTATTTCAGTACTTCAAGATCAATTATTGTTAGTTGCAGAAATATTAAAGTTTAATGAAATTTTGCAACCATCCCAATCGCTCAGACATCTTAATAGACATTTCGACATAACGTGCAAAAATCAAATGTTTACTTGGTAATGAATAAGATCTTTATTACAATACAAAATATAGAAGCACAAATTAGAACAAGTACATATGTAGTCAAACAAAAATGCGTTGGAATAATAAACGTTTTCGAAAATATTCATGGAGTTAATTATATTGTTTATGCTAAATTATAAAATAAATGTTTATTTAACAAATGCCACCTGTCCATGAGGGATTTATTAACTTCAGTACGCTAGTTTAAAAATGAGTTGGCATTATTCTAACACTCCCAATAAGAATATAGCGAATGGCCAAACAAGCAAACTATTTACTGGCAGCAAATGATATCGTACCCAAGTAGCAGGGAGTAACCGGAATTCCGGTTCTAGCGAAAATTGTGTTCCGGCTGCGGTTCCGGCAAAGGGCAAAAACCATACCGGAATCGGAATTCCGGTTTAAAAATTTTGTTTGAAATTTTCCATATTTTTGCTTCATATGTGGCTCAAACATGTATTATACAGCCCATAGGCCCATATATAGAATGATCAAGTTCCAATACAACCAAGCAAAAGAAAAGATTAATTCAGCAATTTGCTGTGTGAAACTTAAGTAGGGCGCGTAATTTAAGTAGGAATTTTTCATCTTAACCTGCAGGAGTTCGTTAACAAAACAAAGCCAGGTCAATGGTTTTACACATTCAGCAGTCGTATGTTCGAATTAAACCGGCCCAACTTGGTAACAAAGTATGCATTACGTAGAAGTAATTAGCGTTAAGCTTGGCTCACATAAATTGCGTCAAGCACCAGCCAGTGCGCTTGTAGACTTTGTAAATCAGTTTACATTGAAGTATAGTAACGCTATCTGCAACGCAGATGACAAACTGCTTTCTTGGCAATGAATTGTATTTTTCGAACTGGGCGAGCGGTATCACAGCTTGTCTCATTATAGCATTCTGATTAGAAAGTTATCATTATGATCTAACTGACGGGCACTGTTCGCCCAACACTAGCCTAAACAGTGTCACTGACGAAAAAATTGCCTTCTATTATTTTTTCTCTTAGAACCAATAAACCAATAATTTCAAGTTTCCTACAGAACAACATGTAACAAACGTATATGTAGTAAAGGAAAGCCACTGGAGATAGGGCGAAAGTGTTTATTCTACGCTCCATGCGTTGTAAGCACATTGAATTTAACGCAGTATACGCAAGGGCGTATAGTGGGACATTTTTTGCTCTGCGTGTCCAGACACCAACGCATTGATCGATAAATAAACATTATTAGCTTCCTCAGCATCTTTGAAGCTTCAGAAAGGCAATAATGCCATCGCAATACATTTTAAGTTTAACGTAAAAGTTATTTTTAATACATTTTAAATCCACTATACCGTCATTTCTTCCTTCATCTGTTTTAATATAATATAAATTTCGAAGACCAGGTTCCGGTTTAAATGAACGTTTCCGGTTGCTGATTCCTGTTCCGGTTATTCCTTGGCAAGTAGCTAATTTATTAATGGTACCTTTTATTATGGGATTAACACATTTTTTCGAAAATCTTAAATTGTGCCGCAACGGCATAATATAAATGTATATATATATATACTGTTAGGTTCCGATTTCTGGACACCGGCCACTAAGTTATTTAAGAGCTGTTATTCGGTTCCTTTAGCTACTTCGCTAAGGGGAGCGAATTAGAACGCACGCGGCAATGCACACCCACGACAAACCCAGTGAACAACTAGCTACGCCGTGCACGCTGTGGCAAAAGTCTGGGTTTACAAACGAAAGAGTTAAAAGCACATTTTTATTTCGATCAATCGAATCAAGATCGATCGATAATCATAGCAAAGCAAATAACAGTTTACTACACCTACGAAAAGGCTCAGGAAATTATACTTATTATTACACGCTGAACTACAAACGTCTGAGAAACCATGTACGATCATAGCTCTCGGTAGTTTAGCAATATAAACGTCATAATATACTCTAATACTTAAAAGCAATTTTAATAAGCTTAACTTAACAAAAATACTTGCAATGCAACTTTATCAGTCCAACATTTGCTGGGCATAAGACATTTTTCAATGAAAAGCATTTGCCGTTATAGCAAAGAATACTGCGAACAAAAAATTGTTCATCAATATAATATACCTGTATGTATATAATGATTGTCCAAATGCTACGAAATATTTAATAAACCTCATTATTATAGTCTTATTGAAATGAAGGAAGGCAACTGATATTTGTGAGCTTTGCTTAAAACTTTTTCCGTTAATTGTTGTGTTCAAGAAAACATAACATATATACCTTTTCTTCCTTGATAATAATAGATATGTACAGTTAGCACATAACCTCTCTCAGATTAATAAAATTCAGTAACAATAATTTCAATCTACGCAGTACAATACCGATGCTGGATCGCATTCGTAGTTTCATAGAAGACGCAGCAGTGATAAATTCTATAGTTTTCCAAAAGCTTAAATCATGGTATTCCATCATTAGATGAGTGCTCCACTATTATTTTCATTCCATCAGTATACTGTTCAATAAAACTTTTTTGGAAGACAACCTTTTGTAAATATCGTCCAATACTGAGGCATTCGCTTGATGCATGACAGAACCGACGTTAAGAAAACTGCTGTTGCAGCTCATAAATCTTCCACTTTGCTCCACCGAAGAGCTAATACTCACGTTCCAATTTTAGCTATTTTTTGTTTTAACAATATTTATTTGAACCATAAGCGCCATCCTTATTTAAGGATCTGTTTGTAGTTTTCGTGGTTGGATTTTATTTGTATACAAGTTTCAACAAACTATATCTCACGAAATAGTAGGTGCATTCCGCGCAATACTTTTTGGAATAGAATTTTATATATCGTTTCTTTCCGACTACTACACAAATTTCCGGAAAATAGTTCGAGAATATGTATATTTTGTCATTGCGATATATCTGCATAATACTAAAAATGTAGAGATAATAAAAAACACAAATTTGCAACAACTATAAGCAAAGTATATTTTAGACAAAATATAACTAAAATTTAACGTTTCTTTTTATGATTATCTGTGTACAATTAAGGTAGAGTCAAAATTTTTGTGCTTGTGCTCCGGTTATTCCCTTACTCGTATGCGAAAATTGAAACCGTTTGAGCTGAAAGAACTTGTTTTGTTGATCCTTTTTGAGTGAACACATGTTTTTTGGACCCACTGTTGGTAGTTAATAATCAGCACGCACCGCAATGCTGATTATTTCTTGAGGAGTTGGAAAGTTTCCACATAAGTTTCTCTAAGCAGGCCATACGCTGCTATGCATACTAGATTAAACATGTTCAGTTCGATAAATGGGTCTGTTTGGTGAATACGATGGGCTTATAATGCTATTTAACCCGTTAAGCACGTTGGTCTTATATTATTATATCTACATTTATGTTATTACGTACTGCGGAACTGTAGAGAGGCTAACGTTGTAAAAAAATTTTCACTAAAATAGTACACCGGTGATAATTTTACGATTTAGATGCACGCAGGTGCTATAGCGCGTCAATAGTTTCGGGGCTAAATATGGTGAAAAATTGTGATTGCGTTTGCGTCAATATATACAATAAGGGAAGTTTTTGGGACACGGAGGGGACACAAGAATCTCAAGCTAGAACCCCGAATTAGATACGGTTTGCCAAGCGCCTCTCAACGCGATGGTTATTAATACAATATTCCTGCAGGGTTAAAACGAAAAATGTTAGGGGTAGTATTTTTCCAACTTACACTTAACAAAGCAATTTTTTTGTGTTTAAATATGTTTGTTTCAAAACGAAATTGACTGTTGAACAAAGGTGCCTGCTTTGACAGCAGCAGCAATAAAAAGTACAGCAGTCTTCTTCCAATTTTGACAGCAGTCCCGTTATCAATATATTTTTGCCTTTGCTTCTACCGGAATAAGATTTTCGCTGAACCCGAATTCTGGTTAGTTCTAGATACATATTCCTGTTTTAAATAATTTCAGCTTCAGTGACATATTGCGAACACAAACCTAATATTGAGCGATGGATCTTGGCGTGGCCAGAGTCTCCAGATTCCGTTATTGCACACAGGTTATCCGAACATCTTCAGCTAAGGGAAGTGCTACTTCTGGATTCGATAACCGACCAGTCATACTTGCAGCGGTTTGGTAGGTAGCTGAATTCTTAGTGTAGTGAGTGAGATGAGTGAAGCGAAGCAATCTTATTAGCGGTACTGTTGTGAAATTTGATTTATCCGTTATGTGGGTTTAAAGGGTGAGACGCATGACTGAACTTTGGCTAGGCTAATTGAGTCTCGATGGCTCACTCGAAAGCTCAAATTCTCTATTCATGGCTTTTAGTTAAACGCGAAACCGGATTCCATCAGCTTCCCCGGAAGCGGCGAGCCGAAGCGGCTTGGGTGGGGTCAAAACGGGGTCCGGCAAACTATATTGTTGGCTGTATCTCAACAACCGGTGCTATTAATAATTCAGCTAAATTATATTCGTTTCGTAGGGCAATTAAGGCTCTAAAAATGTTTGCACAATGTTACCCTTGGTTCCTGGATTAGGGTACAAAATGGTCTTAAAGGGCCCATGTGACCCGAAATAAACAAGAGTCTATATTTCTTTAACCAATGAACATACGAGTGAGATTGAGGTCAATTTGTACGGAAACTCATCCTCTGTGTAGCTGCAAACGACCTGCAGTAGCTGTCATTAGTTACGCTGCAAGGTTGAATCGAAATGTGTTTTTGAATGGTTGCAAGAGACCCAAAGTACACAAAATATTGCAATATTTCCGTGACCATTCCAGCTACATGGCTGATGCTGGGCTTATTTTGAATAGCGGTTAATCCTTAATGTACCTGCTATTGTCATTATTTACGCGTCGTGCTTGCATCAAAATGGGGATTTGAATGACCCATGAGACCCAAAATACGCAAAGAGGCTGTATCTTAGTAAACGCTCAAGCTATATGGGCGTTTTTGGTCTCATTTTGTAGAGAAATTTCATCCTCTATATAGCTACTGCCGTTATTTGCGCTGCAGCCATGAGACCCAAATACACAAAAACGGGAATAGAAGTATTTCTAGCTTCTCCAAAGGGTGTGGGGCACTGTCATTTTTGGTTCCCACTGGCTGGGGCCACTGGCTAAATTGTGGCTCCTGGCAAAACACTCCCCAGTTGACATAAAACCTGAGATTTTTTGCTAAAATTTCTTCCTGAAGTTAGAATCTATAATATAATAATTTTAGCAAACAATTGGTTGAAAAGTTGGTTTTAACCTCAATAAAGACGTCTTGCACCGTTTCTGGCGCTGAAAATATTAAATTTTAATACTTTTTAGGTTTTGAACCCCAGTTCCAAACAAGGGTGCTGCCGGCAAAATTTTCAGCAAATGGAGAATCCAGTATTTTTTAGTACAATTATTCTTCCTCTGTGTATCTGTATATTATTTCAATGTTCAAAATTCTATTATATACCGTGATATATCTGGTAGCTTTTTTATTTTGTATTCGGAATAGATGATTTTGAGTAGTTGTGGATAAAGAAAATACTGAAGACATTCACGGTAGATATTGTTTTCACTTTAAACAAATTAGGCTTTTTTAACCTTGAAAACTTGATAAATTTCGCATCAATGGAGATGTTATACTTGTTTTTATCCATATATATGAAACAAAAACAACGATACATATGTTGAAATGCTACCACCAGTTAATCAAGGCGCATGGCTAGGCTTTCCCAGCCAACCTATGGGGCGGAATTCCCCCGAGGTTGGAGCTAGAGGCGCCCAGCTCCCTTCGCTCGTTTCATTCACTCACTCTGGATTCAATTAACCCATTGAACAATCTTGCCGCGTCGGTCACTTGTACCCGACTCGTTTAACTTAGTGCCTCGTACACTAGTTACTGGGCCATTTTTCGGATTTTTTACTAGTTTATATCTATCTTGCAGAGCGGACGCGCAACAGCGCACGTGCAATCGTGCAGTACTAGATAAACTTTGTTAGCATAAAGTTCCAAGGTATATGCTCTGGCTGGCTTAGGTGATACAAATATTAATAATATCATGTTAAATGTAATTTAGGCGAAGCTCAACGACGTTATTATCCTGGAGGCTTCAGTGGATATGATAAATGCGGTAACGTTGTGTGGATTGAACCAACCGGTCAGCTAGATATTCGTGGCCTTGTACACTCATCTAGTTGTAGGGTTCGTTATAGTTTTATTTTACGAGTGACGAGCTATAATTTTAACCTTGTGGCTTTGCAACACTTTTTGTATTATAATTTACTATATCGTGCAGGACATCATGTTGTTATTCAGTTTTGGATCTGTATGGCTGCAAACGTACATGATTGGTCTACTGTAGTATAGCACCAGCACAAAAAATTTTCATTGGTCTTACAGCTATACTGCATGGCTGCGCAAAGGTCACAAACTAAAGCTTCAGTGGTTTAATCCATGATTTAAAGTTATGAGCTGAAGTCACTAAAATGTCATATGTTTATTGTCTTTCTATTTTATTTCCGATAGTATGGCACATAAAATGTGAAGCCTACATAGCTGTTGATATCATAAAGGGTCACTTCCATGATAATGCAGCAAAACGTTCAGTACGATGCCAAAATTATTTCGTTGCTTATAAGTGATTCCATTACTGTGGTTTCATGCAACGATATTTTCGCATTAGTATTTAATCCAGTGTTTTTCCAGTATTTAATTTTACACATGTGTTGGATCCTTATTACGTCCAACCATCGTTACTACGAAAAAATTAGCATAACAACAAATAAATTTACTTGATGAGAATTAAAGTTTCCTGAAACTATAACATGTATTCGAGGTATGAATAACGACTGAGCGATTTTGAATATCAACATCTGCTAATCATTGTTTCTTCGGAAATATAGATTTCATTAAATCCGCATTGTGAATAAACATAGCAAAATTTTTAACTTTTTTATTTTTAGCAAATTTTTCCTTCAATTCACGTATCATCTGGTGTATAGTAAATATTGTGCTCGAAGCGTAAGCCTGAAATTGCTCCTAATGTAAACCAATATCTTGGGCTGTCGTTTGGATTAATAAGCGGTTTCTTATAGTGAGAATTCTTATAATTGTTAGATAACAATGATCTTGAAAAAAAATTATTTACTATTTTATGGAATACTTTAATTTTGAGGATTTTTATAGGAGTTTCTTATGCGAAAAATATACGACGCGGCTTTTATACAATTTTTGGTCAGCCAAAAAGAGAAAACGATTGGATCACGCCTTGGTCTCATTATGATTATGGATTTTGAAGGTACTACAATATCTGCTGTTAGTTTTTATCGACCATTTTTGACGTCATTTTTGGCCTGTGCCCAGCCTTTGAAAAAGCGGAAAACCTTTGGTGCCCTCGTGTTCATTCACGGATAAAGCTTCAAATTCGGGGAATAGGTTTTGGTCTATTTCGGAAATATTTCTATATTTTCATGTAGTCGAACAATATCTTCAAGCTATGGAAAAGCGTTTTGGCATTAGAAATAATAGTGTTTAATGTGTAAAAATATTTATATACTTTATAGAAAAAGTGATTTTAAAGACAATAAACATGGTTTAGTCGAACACGGGGGTTTGCGCGAATGGAGAGACTAACACGACAAAACATCGCGAACATAGTTTTTCGAAAGTGGGGGTCTCCCCCAACCCGGCTTCACTTTGGGCAGGCTAGTATTTTGACAATAATTATTAAAAAATGCAGAGATGGACAAAAATAAATGCATAAAATGAATTGCACGATTTAAATAATGTGCTAGACATATGTTTTTTGATTGTGTTCCGCTTCCTTATAATAATTTTAATTCTAAAGATTGTGTAATAGTTCCGGATAATTTTAAACACATTTTAATAGTGTAACGAAAGTTTAACTTGCCAAGTTCTCGCTCGGTTAATGTTTTAGCAATAACTTGTAGTCACTATGCAAATAGTAATAATTGCCTTTTTACTAAGGTGCATTAATTTATTTTATTTGTCAACAAAAAAGGTTATCTACATGGTAGGGAATAACCGGAACCGGAACCATCCATTTAAACCGGATCTGAATCCGGAACCTGGTCTTCCAAACTTTTTTAGTAAACCAGATGGACAAGGTGAATACACTGTGGATTTCAAGTGTATTAAAATAAATTTTACATTGAACTTAATGTATTGTGATGCCATTATTGCCTCAATTGGACTTTGAAGAGGCTCAAGAAGCTAAAATATTTATCGATCAAGATGACACTTTGTGGAGTCCCACAGGCTTGCGTACAATGCGTCAAACTGAATCTTCTTGTAACACATGGAGCGTAGAATAGATAATTTCGTGTTGTCCCCAAATTGCATACCTTTACTAGACATACTTTCGTTACTTGTTGTTCCTTAGGAATACATACAGTTCGTCCCCAAGAACGCAGTTTCTAGCTGCCTTGCAGATATGTTACTTTACACCAATGTGGACTGATTACAAGGTTTACAAGCGCACTGGGTGGTACTCCACGCAATTTAAATTAGCCAACCTTACAGTTAAGTACTTCAATAATCCATACTTTATTATGTATTCAAGATAGACCAGTTCAATTCCGCTTAAAATATACCGCAACTTGTTGAATGGGTAAGCTGCCACAAGCGTCGATCTAGCTTTGTTTTGTTAACAAACCACTGCCGGGTGAAGATAAAAAGTTGTTACTGAAATTTGGTCCTACTTACGTTTCACAGGGTAATTTGCTGAGTTAGTCTTTTCTTTTGTTTGGTTGTGTTGGAACTTGACCACTGTGTTAATTAATTGGTTGTGTTGCTATATTCAACCTATAGTTGGACCACAGATGAGCAAAAAGTATCGGCAATTTTAACGACAATTTGTAAAGCGGAATTCCGGTTTCGGTATAGTTTTTGCCTTTTGCAGGAACCGCAACCGGAACACGGTTTTCGCCGGAACCGGAATTCCGGTTACTCCTTGCTAAGTGGCGGCCGTTTTTGATGTCGTTGATTTCCTTAATCTCAATAATGATTTTTAACATTGCAAACTTTTTTACGTATAATGTAACAGCTAATCTGCTTAAATTATTTCGAAAAACTAATTCCGCGTAAAATAGTCTGTCTTAGACTTCTTATTAAAAGCAAGTATCATTATATTTGTATCGACTCTTTGTATGTTAAACGCTGGCATCAAACACTGGGTAAATCGTGATTGTTTCCTCCCTATATGTTGCTGCATTTGTTTTGTATCATAGGCCTCACACGATCTCAAATTTGGCTCCCGGCAATGAAGATTTACATCACAGTCGTGACATTGATGCAAGATCATTTCCCGGAATTGCTACAACGCATCTATATGATTAAAGCCCCAGCAGTGATGTCTGTCGCCTATCGCATCGTTCAACCATTTTTGTCTTATACAACTCGGCAAAAAGTCACTGTACTTGGCAGCGATTGGAAAGTTAGCGTTTTGCTGTACTTAACTTCGAGTTGACACAATTTTCTTGAAAATGACTACATTTTACTAGCGCCAAACGCCTCTTCGTATCAGTATGCGGCCATTGTCCTACGGCCCGTGTGGATTTTCACTCCCCGGTCAGAGCCGTAGTTAAATATTTTTTGAGTTATGCTATTTTCAAACATTGTATTCACCTCTTTTCGGCCAATTGTGACGTCTAATAAATAAGCATATCCTTCGGTATATAACTTATGAAGTACTCCATTAAAAAGTCTCAAAACATTTCAAGAGTTGAAAAGCTATAACCCAATACCCAAGCTTCCCATCCCAAAAGTACGACTGACTGAAAGTTTATATATGCATATACTTTTGCGACAGAGGAGGAGGAGATTAATTGCCACTGTACAGTTTTCACGTCGTCGTGTGATTAACCGACAAATTACTAACTTGTACGTCCAGGGTCTGGACTTGTGGGGATCAAAATCATACAGACACACTATTTGCTGGCGCCCTAAGGGATTTTCAGCTCAGTAATTAGGCGAATAAACCCGTTCCCGCAAATGGTGCTTCAAGCACAGGATCGATGTGTGTGGCGAGAGCTGGTTCACGACAGGGCCTCCTGGATTGCCCGGGGCAGGTGAATCAGGTGAATTAGGGGAATTGTATCATTTAACTAGAGAATGGCCATTACCACAAACATAAAGTATCTTGACAACTGATTAATACGTCCTTAAAACGGATAAGGTTTTCGATATTGCTGGATACGATGAAATGAATTGTATTTGTGCGATATGTTTGGCTTCTCCACCGGGTCAAAATTTATGGTGGGGAACTTAACCGGGGCTCCGGTTCATGAACCAGCTGACCCAAACTATGGAGGGCGGTTCGCTGAACCGGGGAGTCGACAAATATGAAGGGCTGGCTAACGGTTCTTACGGTTTTGCTTTATAAATTTCTTCGTATTTTTGATGCTTTTTGTTCAAACTGTGAGGTGTGTGGGCACAAACCAAAAATTCAAGACAATATTTGCAACATATTTCAATAAGAACCACTTATAGCGTTCAAGAACTTGAACCACCTTGACTTTGGTTAGTTGTCAATACATGAGCTGGGGTTGGCCCCTCGGTTCTTCAACTGGTGGGGGCGGGGGCAGCCAAAATTATGGGGGTGACAAGGACCTGGGGCGACCTCCCCTCACACCCATCAAGGAGACGCCAGTATAGCAAACAATAGCGGCCTGCGACATTAAAATTACGATACATGAAATTATAATTCTTCTTGTAAGTTGTGATGTATTTCGAAAATTTCCATCTTTATTAGTCTTTGGATAAAAATCAAGTGTCTTAAGGAGGTTTTGTTATGCGCTGGAAATCTCGCTTCTCCAACGAAAATTTTAAGGCTTTTCGGTCGTCGCCACAAAAATTATGTGTTAAGTCCGAAACCTTGTTTTATACTCAGTTTTAGTTTCCCAATATACTGTCATAGCAGCTTATAAAAACACTTGTAAAAAGCCTATAATCCTTGTTTTCAGCATATTATGTCATATTTATTTGATAGCAACTCGGTTTCTGTACCCTATGAAATAGCGACATATTTGAAAGTGGTAATTCAAGGCTTCCGAATCATGCTACTTCCGTGATATGTTCATGTCTCACTGTAGATTAAATTTCCTAAAACTTATGAAAATTTTTCCTCAGACGTTCATTTTGAGTAGCAGATTTACTGTAACCGTGTAGAACCAATTCATAGAACCATGTACAGTTACGGACAGAAATTGTACACAAAAAACTCAACAACATTCGTTAATAAAAGAACGTTACAACGTACATTCGGTCTTAAATGATCTAAAAATTGTTCTAAAATATTAATTTTATTTACGTTTACGTTCGTTTGCGTTTCGCGTTGGTTTTATGCAGTTATTTTTGTCTGTGATTGGACGTATGTATCTGGTTTATTATTACATAATTAAAGGAAAGGTTACTGGAACTAATAGAATCTGACCAACTTCCGGACTTTTGGGGCGGATCTCAACATTATCAACACAGTTCAACTGTTGGATCTGCAGTATCCACGGGTTCAATAAATATGGGCGGAACAGTGCCAGAAACTCTGTACTACGTCAATTCGAATGACTACACTGAGGATGCTAATCGGTTCCGTGGGATTTCGAAATTTAACCTGGTGGATCAAATTCCTGGTGTCTGCACTTATTCTGCAGTGACTTGTGTTGGACGTGGAGCAAAAGTGGAAATACCCATTTTTGTAGAGCTTAAAAGAGGAAGACACACATGGCTCAAATGGTTGGTGAAAACAGATGATGGAGATATTAATTTCGGATTTGTTCTTCGGGTGAGTGCTATTCCATTATGTTTAGATAAGGCATATAAATCTGTCGTGCTTAACAGGGTATTACTAGTTGCATTTCCAAAGTGTGAACATGTATTGCTGAATCGATAGACACAATGTCACAATAGAATTTATTCGACGTGGTAAAATAACGATATTTTAGAATCTAAATGATTGTTTTATTATTTTAGTGCTATTATCAACTTTACTAATAATTTGTATTGTTTTTGGTGTTTAATAAATGTGAAGCAAGATATTTTTAAAAGATTTCCGGATCATCATTGCCAACGTGACAGGATAGAGCAAAAAATGTTCCGTCGTTATTATTTTTAAACAATACTTTCCGCGGTATGCGATTTCTGTGATTCCTTGGCGCAGGGGTTTCAGTGCAATCTTCTAGTCTGAGGAGATGTTGGCATATAGAAATGACCAAATTTTTAAACAAGCCATATTTCCAAACGCTGTAAGTGTTAGACCACCGTATTTGTCGTAAATGGATTTCATTCTGCATGGCTGGCTTTTCCACTGAGGGAGAACATTGTTAGATATTAACGACCCTACCCCCAAATTTCTTTGGTAGAAAGGAAAAATATAAATTTCAATAACACATACAGGGGCGATGAGTTACCTTTTGCTTAGAGTTGAATTACCACCGCTTCAGAATAGCGTGTATTGCTTGCATTGCATAAATTAGTATTCTTTCTGACAATGTTAAATATTTTTATAGTTAAGATCCTCCGGTAGTTCAACTTTTGAAAAACACAATTTAACGCGCCTATGTGAGCCTAAATCGTCTACGAAAAGAAGAGTGTCTCGCACTTACATCTTGTCATGTTTGTAGTAAATCGCAAACAGAATGTTTTTTATCGACTAACTACTGCTAATATTATTTGATATGTGAAACGTAGTGGAGATTGTGTGCTGCAGGGGTGAAATCTTTTAAATTCCGTCTGTGTGTGTCATTGGCCATAGGGTATGGGAAACTCGTTGTCGGCGTCGATTTTGCTCTGCGACCCATAGTTCCATGGTTACGGGGGTATAGCGCTCCCATGGTTCATCGACCCAATTTTATTGTAACCTCCTGGTATGTTGATAGCTTGCGCTGGGGGTTTTCGGGCATGGGAAACTTATTGCCGGTGTTAGTTTTGTTTTAACTTGTGTGATATCCACATATAGCATATCGACCAGGGAATAACCTGAACCAGCGACCGGAACCGTTCATTTAAACCGGATCCGGAACCGGAACCTGGTCTTCGAAACTTATATAATAAAACAGATGAAGGAAGAAAAAGGTATAATGGGTTTAAAATGTATTAAAAATAACTTTTACGTTAAACTTATTGTATTGCGATGGTATTTATTGTCTTTCTTAAACTTTGAAGATGCTGAGGAAACTAGTAATGTTTATTTATCGATCAATGTGTTGATGTTTGGACACACAGAGCAAAAAATGACTTTCACTATACGCCCTTGCGTCAAATTCAATGTACTTACAACGCATGGAGCATAGAATAAATAATTTCGCTCTTTCTGCAGTCGCTTTCCTTTTCTACACATACGTTAGTTACATGTTGTTCTGTAGGAAACTTGAAATTATTGATTTATATGGTTCTAAAAGAAAATATTAGAATGTAATTTTCTGATCAGTGGTCAGAGACACTGTTTAGGCTAGTGTTGGGCAAACAGTGCCCGTCAGTTATATCATAATGATAACTTTCTAATCAGAATGCTATAAATGAGACAAACTGTGTTACTGCTCGCACAGTCCAAAAAATACAGTTACAGAAGAAGCCAAGAAAACAGTTTCTGGCTGCGTTGCAGACAACGTTACTTCAATTTATTCGATCTACAAACTTTACAAGCACACTGGCCGGTGCTTGACGCAATTTATGTTAGCCAAGTTTATGCTAAGTACTTCTATGTAACCCACTCTGTTACCAAGTTGGACCGGTTTAACTCAAACGTACCCCACAGACCTCTGAATGTGTAAAATAGCTGCTACAATCATCGACCTGGTTTTGTTTTATTAAACTCCAGCAGATTAAGATGAAAAATTCCTACTCAAATTATGCGCCCTACTTACGTTTCACACGGAAAATTGCTGAATTAATCTTTTCTTTTGCTTGGTTGTATTGAAACTTGATCATTCTATATATGGGCCGTATATATGTATAATACATATGTTTGGGCCACATATGAAGCAAAAATGTGCAAAATTTCAATTGAAATTTTTAAACCCGAATTCCGGTTCCGGTGTGGTTTTGCCCTCTGCCGGAACCGCAACAGGGACACGATTTTCGCCGGAACCGGAATTCCGGTTACTCCCTGATATCGACGTATGCTATCGACAGCTGAATGGCTGTGAACGCAAAAGGCGTAGGTGTACATATGCTTCACTACGTTCTGCAATCTCGATAGAGTTCTAGTTATTTTATTTCTCTCTTTAAAACTCGAATGTAACGTCGTTTATTCAACATACTGATTCAACATTATTTATTTTTATTTATTTATTTTATTCAACGTTTATTTTTATTTTTTATTATATAACACGCTTATTCAACATTTTTTATTTGACCGCACTCTGTATTGTACTATCCAAATCTTTGGTACGTTTTTAGAAAAATAAGTTGCCTGGTACCAGCTGCAGCGGTTCAGTAACCGCACGACTAGCTTCAAATCACTCCCAAACTTCAGACATGAATGGAGCGAATGATGATATTTATGTTGATACCAGACCTCCACAAGTTTCTGACTATAGACAAATTCGACAGTCAAGAACATGCTCCGGTTTATACTCAAACACGAGTTCAAGTTCTGTTGGTGTGACAGCCGAAGAAGCTGATACAGTAGTGGTCTATAGCTTTCGGACAAATTGTAGCTTCGTACCCGATAAAGGGAGCTATGATTTGTCCCAAGCACTGGAAAGAACTGATGAAGTTGCTGATACTGCCAGGTGGTTAATTTTGGTTATTGACAATTCCCATAGTTGGATGCGGTCAAAGCGAATCAGCTATTTGGTGGATATTGTCAGCGCGCACGATTCATAGCAATTGCTCGTATAATATGTGCTATAAAACCAAAGAAGTTAACAAAAAGAAATTAGGTATAAAACCTTCAATAAGAAAATACGACTGTGTAAGTTGCTTTAAGGTACACAATTAAATTTGGATAGGACATGTTCAGACTGCAGGCGCAACGAATAAGTCAATCGCCTATTGTTATAGTTGCACCGAGAATGTGGATTTGTCAAGTTAACAGGAACTTGTCTACTGCTATTATTAACGGATGGCGATGGTTTGGATCAAACCATTCCCGATGTAACTTTGCTCTCATTACATCTACTATCATATAACATCACATAGCCGATGTCCAGTATGGCTTAATACTGATCTGAAAGAGGTTTGTGAGTGTCTCCATTGTTAAAATGTTACGGCTCCTGTGAAAAACTACGAGAAAATGACAGAATATTGCTACAAGCACCGCACAGAAATGGGTAATTGAAAATTCTAGCCTATTCAAACGTTGCCCATCTTCGCTGCACATATTGATATAAGATTTTACATGGTCGCTTTCGTAGAAGACTGAAAGTTTTGTTGTTCGTCGTTAATATAACTGAAGTGGTCTATAGATTATTTAGCTCATGGCTATACCTTTGGTACGTTTTATCAATTCTGAATTTCGAGCGAGGCATTTTGTACAATTCGTATCTCACGTAGCCACGTGTTGTAACGAATACATTTTCTGAAGAAAGATCTGCTGTTTTGTATAATAATGTTATAGTGACGTTACAGATAGTGTTATTGTGTTATAATTGGGTATAATAGTCACGGTGTTTCTGTAAAATAATCGAGCTATTCAAAAACGAGCCAAGCTACGCTTGCTAGTCATTGTTGCAAATAAGTCCTCTGACAACATCATGGCGTTCCGGAAAGAGCTAAAGATGCTGCTCTTCAATGTCGCATTCGTATAACCAAATATTCCCGTTGAGTAGCATGACACCTGCCGTGATTCAACCTAATCAATCAATTTCTTATTTACGTGCACGCTTCGCGGGTTTGTCAATATGTAGGAGTGGTTTAATCGTAGACAAATATTGATCAACTTCAGTTTAGGTTACATATTTTCTGATGTTTTTAACAGTCGTACAAATGGTTTCTGGTAACAAAACAGCGTTGTAGCATTGGAAATAATAAATGTTTGAAAAAACATATATTATGCAGAAAACCGGTCTCGGCGAGAGGGGTAACCAAAAATTTCTTTCCGTTTCTCCAATTTTGCTCATGATTTTCCCCATTTTGTACTTTTGCTAATATTTTTCGCGATATCGGAGCAGGGGATATGCCTTAGAACAGATTCCAATCCTTAAGAATATCCCTTTGCGACAGAAACATAGTTATTTTTTCCATATTGTACTTGATTTATGATGAATGTCAATATTACCCTGACTTCTATCGGAATTTATGTTTTCAAAGGCAACTTAATTTTAACGATGAAAAACAAAAATGTCTCACAGTCACCTGAGTCGCACTTTAAACACCTAGGTGCTGGCCGAAATTCCCGAGGGCGACAGTTAAAGCTCAATCCTCACCACGTGACCTTAGAGCTCCGGCTGTGTTAGATGCATACTGCTTTGATCTGTTTAAACGATCTTTGTTTTTAATGTGATAAGTGCAAATAATACCTGTGATACTTCCTAGTGCTTTACAGTTAATTCACCATGTATGTTTTTAGAAAAAATGCGTTTACACGCTCAATTTTTTGCTCAGAATTTGACGGTAATTAGCAATGGAAGAATGTAGCCGAAATCGATTTTTCAATTTTTATTGTTTTATCGAGTTATGTTCTTTGCCATTATATCTTTATAGGTTAAAGTAATATTCTACGAAACTTTGAATAGTGTCCACGCGTTCAAATTCGCCAAAAATGGGGGAAAATTGTTTTCACACTTGGGCTCAAATTCAAATAATTTAGATCATATCATGAGCAAAAAGTTGGAATGTGTGCACGCACCTTAAGCGTCTGTTTGTATTATTTATTTATTGCATAATCTGTATGCCTTACATAATGCAAATAATTACGTACGCTGAAACAACTAACGCGTTTATATAATTTTGGTTTATTTTGCGTTTTTTATGCTTTGAGGCACATAGATTTTCAATCACTATGGACGTTATGGCACAGTTTTTTCAAAATTGATGGCTCCGCGTTTTAGTGTTATTTTACTCACAAAACTTGCAAATTTAGAAACAACCGAAATAATCGTTTAGATATTGGTATGCTATAGTACAGTAAGCTTTCACGTAGAATATGGGCTAGTTGGTTCTAATAGGTGGTTAGCAGCACGAACAGTGTTCATCAGAACATCAGTTCAATTTTTAATATGGAAAGTTATTTATTTTGTGTATTAAAATTATCAGCAAAGAGAACAACAGTATGTTATATATTTTCCACAATATATACCGTAAGATTACAACTTAAGAAATGTGGCGTATTAAGTCTAAACGGAAACCTTTAGAAAGTAAGATTTTTTACATTTTAAATTTATATGCTATTACAAAGGTATTATTCGTGATCTTATAGCTGCCATAGTATATTTACGTTACATGTTGTGTTGTATTTAAAGTAAACATAATTCAATAATTATTCACTATTTCGCTATGCGTTGTAGTGCACTCAATGTGCGTGCAAAATCGTTGTTCTTTTGCCAAAATCACGACCTGATTCGTGCAAAAATCCATAGGTTATAGGTGGTTAGCAGCACGAACAGTGTTCATCAGAACATCAGTTCAATTTTTAATATGGAAAGTTATTTATTTTGTGTATTAAAATTATCAGCAAAGAGAACAACAGTATGTTATATATTTTCCACAATATATACCGTAAGATTACAACTTAAGAAATGTGGCGTATTAAGTCTAAACGGAAACCTTTAGAAAGTAAGATTTTTTACATTTTAAATTTATATGCTATTACAAAGGTATTATTCGTGATCTTATAGCTGCCATAGTATATTTACGTTACATGTTGTGTTGTATTTAAAGTAAACATAATTCAATAATTATTCACTATTTCGCTATGCGTTGTAGTGCACTCAATGTGCGTGCAAAATCGTTGTTCTTTTGCCAAAATCACGACCTGATTCGTGCAAAAATCCATAGGTTACTTATTTCGCACGTTCGTGTTCATGTGATGGTCTTGAAAAGACGGTGAATGACATAGTTGTGTTCGTATAAGACATTAGTGCGATTGTAATCGCGTTTTTGAGTGTTCAGGATCACTCACTAATACACGATTCTATATCATAGAATTAGTGACAGCGCACACCATGTACGTGTTGCTGTAACGCAAATCGCGTACATACACTTTATTGCGATTTGTCCGCGGACATCGGCTATGCAATGTCGAACCGATTTGCTATATAAACTACTGCAAGATGTGCCCACTAAGATTGTTAGTTTTAGAAGTCATTTTGATTTGGGGTGCCAAATCCGGTTGAATTTGACTTTTCCCGGTTTGAAACGAGTTGGATTAAATCCACATTCTTAGGGGGAGATCGTTTAGAATCGGCCGCTCCCGATTAAGTTTGACCGAATCTATTTGGGCCCAAAAACTCGTTTCACATCGGGCTTATGACGTGTTGCAGAATACGATAACTAGGTATATAATATTTCAGTTATAAAATAGATTAGAATTTTGTTGTGCGATGCAAGTGGTGGTGTATTAAATGTAACCACTTGTGAGTGACACGTTAAGTAATCAGGTACTTTGTTCCACAACTCACAATAAGCCCGGTTTAATATGACATCTTTGGAAGCCAAACTCATCTGGACTCGACCGATTTAAACCGACCTGTACTTGAGCAAGTCAATTTAAATAGGGAACAGTCAAAGTTGATCAGACTTGACACGCCAAATCGAAACTGGTTTTAAAATTAAGATCTTAGTGGGCAAATCTTGCAGTAGTTTCTGCATAACGCAGTACTATTTAAAACGCAAACTTCAGGTTGGACCAATATTTTTCGATGTAAGTAGTTTCGGTGCCGCAAGAACTTGCGTAATGCATGCACATATTCTCATAAATTCGAATTTTTGGCTTCCATTTCAGGTTGTACAAAGGCAAGAGAACGTTATCGCTTGCTGCAGTAGCATATAGAAGAGGTCAAGAGAGCCTAGTGTCGATTATATAATCTGCATCATTAAGTCGGCCTGATTTCGTTCTACATTTTTAGGTTTCTTCACCAGTGAGACAACAGATAAGTTTGAAACGGCAACGGTTAGTCATCTTGTAAATATTTTATGCTACTCTGTGATATAATTTTTTTAACATGCGTCAGTTTGAATTCGTATCAACAATAACAAAATTGACAATTGAAGTGGTTCGTTAAGCGAACGCAAACTTACTTAAGCTACTGTTAGTTTTATTTGGATGAGTTCTAGATTGGCAGTGAATATACATTTTTTACATGCTGATCCATCTAACATGCATTCCAGGGCTCTGCCCCAATCGTATCAGCCATGTGTTCCGGCGTTCTGTTCTCATCGTGCGAATAACTAGTCAATATTTTATCGATTTTTATAAATGTAATTCTGTTTTAGCTATTGTTTGTTTTATGTGTGGTAAAAAATAGAGCTTTATTGTAATGTCCCATATGATAAATTGCCACTTTGTGTATCACATGGTTTAATTTAATAAATTAAAGCCAGCACTTGGTCATGCCGTATGTTGTAAGCTGTCGATTTTTTATCCGGTCGTTTAACGATTTTGCTTTATCTGTTGCTTTTTCGATGTATACCGTTCAAACATATTTACGAGAGATTTTAATTTTCGATACACTTCGATCTATTCCCACTGTAATTTGAATAGAATGCTAATGTATTCACACACATCAGCAATCGTGTTTGAAGATTTCATAGGCTTATAACCAATTCCGAGTTCGGCAAGAGTCGCGTTATGCAGTGCAAATATTAGGGTTTTGCGGAATTTCTGTTCCAGCGAATATCGTGTTGCCGCCCTGATGGAAGGACTAGCGTTTTATCTGATTTTGATCTGTTCGCTTAGTCTCCCAGTGTTTTTACAACGGTGCAGGACTTTCTACACACCCCACGGCAACTTATTAAAAGCAAACAAAAAATGCACTACAAATGTTGGTATAAATTTGAGTAGAAGCTGCGTCTCATGAGAACTATCAAAGTTACTGTCGGTGGGGTATTCGGCAGCGGTTTGCTACCCCGTGCCCATGCTTGTTATATATCATATATATTATGAAGCATAAAGCTATGCTAAATACAGTATGACGTTTTCTGTATGGCCATGATATCGTGGGTTGCATTATGGTAGTCCATAGCTTCTCGCAGGCTTTTGGTAGCGCTTTATAAATATATATATTTATGTAAACACTTTTTGTGCCGTTGTTATTAACATGTTATTTGTACTATAATTCAGCACTGGCTATTCTCATGCATCCGTTATTTTATATGTATATATAAAAGATGAAAACTCGTTATTTATCGAACACAACAGTAGGTTCTTTATAGATGTATATAAATTTTATAATCTGGACATTATTGTTTGCTAAACACAATCCCATGGCATCTCATGTTTTGCGTTCTCTAATCAAGGTACTAAAACTGAATATCATTTTTGATGATGTACGCCTTATTGTGACTTTGCTGGTATGTAACAACCCGAGTTGTCTACTATACCAATATTCAAGATCCTGTAAAACACGTAGGAATCCATGGGTGAAAATATGAAATGGTGTGTATGATGTTAACGGGGAAACAGACAGAAGAAAAGGAGGTGGTAGGTCACAAGAGACTCCCCAGAAAATTTCGTCATGATGGAATAGTGTCAGTCGCACTCAAAACGGGCATCCCCGAGTCGTGCAGCAACGTAGCCGGAACACTGTTATTTTTCAACGATAAGAGGAAGAGCTTTGTGGTCCAGGCGGGTTAATCTAGCACGTCAAGAGATCACAGATAGCCTTCCGCTCCTCGTCAACCTTTTCACACATACCACTGGCAGGTGTATCAATTTTCAAGGCTACTTTAATCTAGGGGAGCAATAGGGTTTTTATGCGACGGTGATGGACGGTTGGCTCCAGTAGTATTTACGGAGCAATTATTGAAACCTATGCCGGCTGATTATAGATGGAAGAAGGCACGAAGATAGGCTGTCATTTGCACGAACAGTTAAAATTCATGAACTACTGTCTCCCACATTAGTAAACAATTGACACCCCACGGGATCAGGTTTCCATGCGAAAACCATTGGCTAAAGGACGGAGTGACCCTAAGCCGTGTCTTGAGTGATGCAAATAGCTGCGGACGTGAAGAAAGAGTAGCAGTGCTAAGAGACTGTATTGGACCAGAAATGGATGGAGTCGGCTGTGGTAGTTGCATAGGGCCCGCGTTGCTCAAAGGTGCACCGAGGCTGCTTCCTTATAGCAGAGCCACTACCCACGAGATTTCACACCAGCTCGCTGTTCCCCTAAACTCAATCAAAATGTTTCAAGTCGTCGACCATCAGCCGTACCTCCGCGGCAGAACTTCTCGTCGGATTTATACTTTTAACGTCGGGTGATGAGGAAGGCAAGCAACGTCCTGCGCTCAGGAGACGCGGTACTCCAGGCTTTTTGAACAAAAAGTAAAACGAGGAATAGAAGTGTACGCACTTTGCGTGAGAGAGTTACCAACGCTGGAAAATTACTTAAGCCTGATTTTTTGAACCCCTGCAGGAGGAAGTAAAACCTGGATGAGTATAACCCGAAGCTCACTGTACATGAAACTGGAAAGATAGGGTTTAGAAATGTTAAGCCCTTGGTAGAGAATAACATCACGGGGTATTTTGTCAATTTGTGTGCCCTGTGCGGTACGCTTTGAAATAAACCCTGAAAATATTGTGTGTTGTAAATTGTGGTATGTCGATAATGATAATCATCTTATCGATCAGTAAATAGATTGTTCTCATTTTTCAGCGATCAGGAGCTTGCCAGAGATTATAGGTTTTAATGACGTTCGGACCAGGCTTTAGCCTGAGGAAATAAATTATAGTTGGAAACGGTAGGCTAGGACCGACGGAAATCAAAGTAATTCTTCTAACTAAAACCAAAGTGACTATCAGCTGATCCCGCCAGTAAGGAACAGCTCAAGCACTAATTGGTCTTCCATAAGAAGTATAGGTTTCACGAATTTGGAGTCTCGATGTTCAACTCCAAAGGACGCACCTGCATTAAGGAAAGGGCCCTGGGGTCAGCTCCCCCGGTGTCCCCTAGTGTCATTTTTCCTATGCGAAGACCCGGAAGAGTAAACAGCTGAGTAGTGAATTATACACGCGATGCCAGGACTTCTGAAATTATTTTTTTATTATATAGTCCATATTTCGCTCGATGAAACAAAAACAATACAAACCCAAATGTCCATCCAAAAGTGACACTAAGGTGCCCCCTGATGATTTGAATTTATAGAATTTGTCAGTTATCAACAGCCACATGGTACCGCACACATTATGAGTGTGGAACAATTACAGACAAAAACAATAAAACTGACGCACAAGGAAAATCGAACATGGTTCAACATTCGGGGCAATATATTGAACCAAGTTCGAGAATCCTTATAGGCAGATTATAACCATCCAATCTTAATAGCTACAGAAATTAAAATACTTTTTAAATAACTACAACGAAGTATCTAACGCTACACTATATTTTTAGACTGAAATGGCCATCCAGCTGGGTACTTATTATATATTCCATCCAAGCTCTCCAAGGCGGAGAAAAAACTACTTATCGTGCAGAATTGTTTCTATACTGCAAAGGCTAAAATAAAGTGTTCTGTTAGATACTCAAAAATATCAAAATCAAACACCTTACTTACTAGGATAGCTCATTGTGCTGTATGGATTATCAGATTAAAACAACAATGTTTGTTATTATTGTTCGGGAACGCTTTGCCAAATACCAGATTTTCCTGAGATATTTGATTCTCTGCATTCCCAACTATGGCCAATAACGCGGGTCTAATCTGGCTGTGCAAAAACTATGAACGACCACAGTAAAGAAAAAGATGACCAAAATTTTCGGTTACCCTAATATTTAGTTCTACATCACAGTATGAACAATAATTTGGTGTCCCCAAAAAACACTGGTCTGGTTTCGCGTTAATGTTGTTTTATGAACAAAACTAATAGTGATATGGTCTCGTTAAACCACTTCCACCTGGGGTGAAAGAGTAGCACTATGAGCATATCTTTGCAGATTCAACGTTTCTGTCCAGTAATTTTGGATGGGTTCGATATAGTTCTTATACTTATGATTTACCATTAATTTGTACAACATTTTTCCATCACATAACCGAAGGTCAACTATTTTTCCTAGAACAGTGATGCTATAATTATTCATTTTATGAGAGTTAAAGTTCAGCTGATCTTTACGAATTTTCTTAAACAATTTTGGACAAACTACATCTTGTAGTTGTCTGGCACTTAACCCCTCTACTCTCCCGTAAAATTCATCAAAGAAAGAATGCCATCCTTGTTTATCAGTTCTTGTTAGCTATCTTTTTAATAAAATCATTAAGCGGCTAGTATGTATTCGAATAATTATGTCTGGATACGTTAAACCCCCGTTGAATTTGTCTACTTTATCCAGATTTTTATTTAAAAAGTTATTCTAGAAGGAAACCATAAAAACCTATCCATTGCCTTTTCTGCTGTTTTGATAAGCTCGTTTGTAGGATGGGGGTTTAACGCTAAATTTCCTATAAACCACAGGGATGATAAGTAAAAAGCGTTGATTCAACCGAAGTATGAAGACTCACGTGGGGTGTTTTGCCAAATAGTTTATTTATCACACTTTCCAGTTTGTCCCAATTTTTGTGAACAGAAACCACAGTTCTGGTTTATATAAAATCCACAAATTTTCATATCTTTAACATAATAATCAGCAAATTTTACCAAACAATTTTCTTGTCTAATGCTACCTAGTTGCATTAATTGTGTTTTATTTCTGCTAATGCTGCTGCCTGATGCACTTTGAAAGCGCTCAAACAAAACAAAAACTTCATCCACTTCACTGTATTTTCGCAAAAACAATGTATTGTCATCAGCATACTTCGACAACTTACAAATTGTGCCAAACCCACTTATTCCCCGAAGTGTCGGTGCCGCGCGAATTGTGTGCGATAGCGTTTCAGTTACTATGACATATAGTAATGGGTATGAAGGACACCCTTGCCTGATTCCGCGTGTTGTGGGAAAACTCTTGCTAATAAACCCGTTCACTAATACCGGTGAAAAAGCATTCGAGTTATAAAATGTAGTAATCCACTGCAAAAAAGAGCCTCCGAGGCCTATGCAACATAATGTTTGTTTGATAAAATCCCATTCGATTAAATCGAAAGCCGATTTTTGTCAACCGATAATAAAATCACCTCTTCGTTGGATGCGTTAGCTTTTTCCACAATTGAATAAAGGATCAAAAGGCTATCACGAATACCACGTTTTGGGACAGCACATATTTGACTGTAATGATTGATCACTTTCTTAAGTCTATTTGTTAAAATTGTGGCCAAAGTTTTGTAGTCACAGTGTAATAAAGTAACTGGCCTCCAGCTATCCCTATTACACCTTTCCCCTTTACCCTTATCCCTTTAACGCCTTTCCGGTTTACCCTTGTATAGTGATGAAATAATGCCGTGATGCATTGTCTTTGACAAAAACTCCGGTAACAACTATTTATAAACATCAGTGATTATGGGTGTCATGCATTGGTGAAATTGTTTGTAAAAATCAATCGGAAAGTTATCGCTACTTGGGGATTTTCTACCTTTGAAGCTAAAAATTACATTTTAACCTCTTGTTGAGTGATTTCACCATCCATCATACTGCTTTGTTGATCTGTTAGACTGAGTAGATTAGGAGCGTTTGCAAGAAAAAAATTGTGTCATTTAAATTGCAATTTCCTACCGTATATAGTTCTTGGTATTGAGAAACTATTTCGTTGAGTATGTCCCGGCTTTTGAATATTATATTGCCATTTCTACACCTAAATGTATAAAAGAAACGATCATATCTACTTTTTCGTCTCAAATTTTTTGCACGTGGTACTGTAATTACGTCATTAACAAAGTTAAAACGGTGGGTCCCATGCAAACACTGTTTCACGTAGTATGAATTTTCAGCCGCGATTTGAATTTCTAACGCTTTCAAATTTTTAGTGAGTACCTCGCTACGCGCTCATTTTGTAGTAATATTTTAACAACACAAATTTTGTGCTCTAGCTCTTGCCGCTTACGTTTATGACCTAATGCTAATTCCTTAAAAAGTAGCACCTCAATTTCACTTTGGTGTGGTCCCATTCGTGTGCAACATTGATTGCATTGAAGTCAAATCTCCGTAGGATTTCATAAATATTTGCTATAACTAAATCGTCCGTAAGTAGTAGGGTGTTCAATTTGTAGTAAGACGGGCCACACTCTATGTTTGTCACCTTATAGCTAAATCGAGTATAAAAAATTTTATGATCCGAAGTTTCTAAACTTGTCCAGAACTCGCATAAGGGCCTTGAAGCATATGTTCTATCTATTCTGGACTGCGTTCCTTGTACGTTAGAAAAATAGGTATACATTTTTCCATTAGATGCTGTTGTCTAAAAATGTCATGAACATTGAGAAAATTTGTAAGAAAACGGAGCTTCATTAGACCCATCTGTGGGTCTACCGCAGTTCTCGATCTATCAAACTCTACGTTTTGTACCACATTAAAATCAACTGAAAGTACCGTGGCGTTAGTAGATGGTAGATTCTTATTTTGAAGCTGTTCATATATGCTTGTATAGAAAACAACCCTTTCATTACCTGCTGCAGGCGCATATATCCCTATAAATAAAATTTTAAAAGAGTTGATTTCGTATATAACACTTATTGCACGGCCAACGACCAACACAAAATAATCTACTATATAGCCGGGTGTCTGTCTACCGATTTAAAAGCAAGTCTCAGCAAAGGCGTCACCATCAGATGCAAAGGTATGGATGACTTCAAAATGTTTCTCAAGAACCATGTCGAAATCAACCGACTCGGCATATCCCCTGAAATGTGTTTCTTGCAATACAACTAAATTCAAATATTTCACACTCTCAAAGACTATCCCGATTTTGCATCTGTTTGCTAGCCTTTTGTAGTTTAAGGTTGCTACAGCAAATGTACGATCACTCATTACAAATGATGAAAACAGTCATGAATATATCTCGATTATGTCACATTCAAGGATCCGATATTCCCGTGATTTGAAGGATCCGACACATTGGAACATTTCCGATTTTTTAAAACGGAACCCACTTCTGGTGAAAGGTATATAATGGCATTGCTCTATCACGCGGCATACTGTCCGCAAGTGTCGACACCCTGGCTAAAATATTACAGTTGAGGGTTCCACTAACTTCCAGCTTGTACTTATTCATTTTGAACATGTGTATCCTGAGCAAAATCAGCAGGTCCCCAAACAGGTTGCGGCAACCTTTGCGCCACAACTTTGGGTTCTCAACCACCTTAGTGTCTATATCTAGCGTCAAGTCCCCACACCGATCTATTGGGATTTGCCTCAACGAGGCGCGTTCCAACAGTTGCAAAGAATTGTTTGCGCAGCGTCTGGTGTTGATCATATTTGGCTAAGTTCGCTACAAAAAGCAGTTAGGCAGTTCTGTTCTAATCTTGTTGTTCTTTCGGCCAAACAATTCCATCCCCAATCCGCTTTATATCACCAGGTATCGTGGCCGCCTTTATCTCCTCAGCTGCATCATGATTACCAACCATACGAGTTTTACACGCCATCACGTATTCCTCTGTGCACCTGTACTGTTCATAATCCATAGTTATGTCACAGACGAAGTGGTTAGACGTGAAGATTGTTGTATCCGGCGACCTACTAAAAAAGGGAGTGAAAGACGCCATCTTAGACAAATTTGGTTTATTGTTAATTATTTCATGATCGTAAAGTTCATCTGGCGCGGCTCCCTTCTGCATACCTTCGACGGACGGTGGCATCCACTGTGGCACCCATTCCCCCACTTGCTCCATCGGAGTGTCTTTCGGTCGCACAAATTTTGCCCACACCCCGGGCTATCTTGACGGACAGCTATGCCATTCATGACCGCTTCCCAGGCAGCGATCACACTCCTTATCGATTCCTATATACCAGATTTTAATTAAATACGGTTTTCAATGTAGTTTGTACTGAACATTAACCGCCCTGGTACAACTTCACCCTTTTTGATCTTCACCATGTATAACCTGCTGCCCGTCTTCACCTTTACAACCTTTCCGCGATAAATCGGCTTCTCTATATAAAGGGATTTCGAATTGTTTTCAGTTAAGATGTCTCTAACGTCCTACATGTACATCCTACATCCTCATCCGTATCAAGAATGCTATTTAAACGACATGCTCATATGCCCCCAATTAGGGCTTTTCCTGCGGTACGTCCAGTTGGACAAATGTCCCAAAGATCGTTGTCTTTTCCTGTGACAATATTTTTCGTTGCGAGTCAAAAATGTTATCCTTACCGCGTGTTTATCCGTCTAACAAATTCTGGTTTGTACCGGTCACCATTTTCTTCCACAAGGGAGTCGATAATATCAAAGACGTTTGCTGATAGAAGGCCGTTTCGAAGTAGATTGGTGAAAACTGTGCGTTCCGCATGGTCTTGATGAAATTTTTTTCAAGCTGAGCTTCCCTCTCATGGTCCTCGGCGCCAGACGATGTCGTTTGTCCCTCCGACACATTCTCTTTTTGGTGCGATGAGTCTCGGCCACCGTGGATCCTCGGATGCCGCCTCTTGGGTCCTCAATTCGAGGATCCGTTTGCTGACATTTTCTAGTATATTTCGAATACCGCAGCCAAACGACAGGAATTACACAATCAACACCTGACGTTTGGAGGGAAATTCTAAGTCAACGACGGAAAGAGGGGTCAGCCTTATGGTTGACACTCCCTCCGGGGGACTTATATACTACTAGACACGTGGGCTAATATAGGGGCCAGACCGAACACCCTGGTAAACCCATCGGCAATCTGCTAAGCAAAGCGATACCCTTAGGTTAACTAGTGGCTCACTGGGAGTCGTGGAAGCCGGGTTTGTCCGGATACCACACCAAGAACAGGGTGGTCCAGTAGGGATCCCTTAGGGCCAGAACTAGTCCTAGTACATGCATACGGATACCATTCGTAAGTCCATGCACATTTCCCGTGCACAAAATGATAACGGACAACCTTAAAAAGAAACTCCGTATTTTTCCTTGGTTTGGGATTGCTATGTTTGCAGTAGTGTCTAATTTAGCCGTACTATATGCCGTTTAATTCCTACAACAGCTGTTTTTAACAACACATTACTTTTGACAGGGTTGTACTAACTAAATTTGGCGAGTATATATATATATGTTATGACACATAAAGCCTAAGTAGGCAGACTGCCGCCCCGAACCCACTACTCTAAGGTGTTCCTTTTTCTAACAGTTAACGTAGCGCTCCTAGTTTTATGTGCTCCATAAGCATAAATCAGCTAGTTGGGAGCAGAGGCCTGGCAACAATGTATTATAAGTTTTTTGCTATTTAAATATCGTTTTTGGCTAGGTGTAACCTAATATAGCTCAAATTTTCAAAATGCTGTGATCTTACCTGGCTTGCCTATGGGTATATTCGCTCATAAACTCTAGTACGTGGGTAATTTAGCCAAACGTAAGCAAAACTTGTTGGGTCTTCAGTACAACCCCATGTAATGCAGTAACTGTGTAGTTTCATTTGAACTGCAGTAAAAAAAGCTGAATTCAATGTGAAGATGAATCTGTTCATCGGTTAAGAAATACCTCAATTTTAGCGAATATTGAAAGCGTTCGTTTTTTATGCCCCGAAAACAACAAAAGTCGTTCACTACCATAAGCACGATTTAACAATTTTTATTGCAAAATATAACACATGATTCACTACAAACAAAAATTATTGTTAACACACTAATCCGCACTGAAGCAGAACAATAATTGTTAAAACACTAACCCGCACTGAAACAGACTGAGGTTTGCTGTTACGGTATCGATTGATCACATTAAAGATCTTAGGAATACATTTTCATGCTTCCAAGAATTGTAATAAAATTACATTCACAAATGGCATGCGCTTTAGAGGATATAATGTGAATAATCTAGACCAACGGACATATGTAAGTCACGCAGTCTCACAGAAACTTAAAATATTACGACCTTTTTACTTCTAACTTAACAAATACATTAACTTTATTGTTGAGAATAACAGTGAAAGATTGTTTGTCGTCATTTTTGGGTGTCATGAAAAGCAGTAAAGTGTAAACCGTTAATATGTTTGATTAATTAAGGTTATTAAATTCACGGTGGCTCTGTACACTTTAAAGAGGTTCAGACAGGTGGCATTATTAGATGCGTTACAACAAAACCAGTAGCAAAATTACTGCCATATCGTACGCACCAAAGCAGTTGATAATACATTAATCAGGAGAAATAACGGCCGCATATCGAGCGAGTACTTCCTTCTTATTTCGAAAGTATTATAAGTAATACAATCCTGTTTTAGAGCGTATTTTATATCGAATGGGTTTCGATCGAGCGAGTCCTTTTTTACGAGTACTCTATCCCTGCCATCAGCTTCTTAACAAATTGACAAAACAAATCTTTCTGTTAATGTTTTTAAAGTATATACAGCAGCAGTCAACCGGACTACCACAACGTAACAGCAGTTCGATCGATGTCCTGCACCAATTTACCCGATTCCTCAAATTCTTGTAAGATTAATAATCACGCACTTCAAGACACTTGTTGACAACGTCTATTAAATTGGAGTTCTCGAGTGCCGCGGCGACGCGTTCTTTATCAGCTAGCTGCTTATTAACTAAAACAGAACAACAGCATTGCATAAGTATCTGGATAAATTGCTTGAAACATATTTAATCTTTATGACGAACCATGAGTTATCTTTACAGTTATTTCATCACGTTCAAGATAACAGATGCGCCCCTGAGTTATCAATTACAACACTTAAGTTTTGTGTGACGTTCACCTTATAATGTACCGGCTGTTTGAAACTTTTCCGCTGTAGTCGCGACTTTACAGAATAGTAACAGTCATACCGTAAATCGATTTAGCAGTTGTACATCACACTCCTAGCTACTACAGTTTTTGTTCACTGTGTCGTACAGACCCCTTGTTACCAATTTCACGCGAATTAACAGCAATGGGCACTGTCTGTATCTGATGTGGTTTATAGCCAGTGTGCTGTGGTAGTGTTTCTCAAATATCGATATGTGAATCATATATCGTATCTGTTATGTATGTTGAAGAATAACTAGGACATCGCCAATAAAATTTTATACAAATAAGCAACGGAGTTCTCGCACCGTGTGAAAAGTGGCAATATCCCTAGCTTGCGACCCCTGCAAAAATTTATAAATATATGGGGTGTCTAAGACACCCTGATGTGCACAGTTTGCCTGACACTGTATGAGGTACACAGGTGCCAAACGGGGATATTAAAACGTGAACGTCGCATTATATGACTATACGTTAGCACATGTTAAAAGTGTGGACGCGGTGACGACGAACAGCATTTGAGCTCTATGAAAATTTTGCCAAAGAACATGAACCGATGGTTTGAATCGAGGACCACAGTTTCACCTTGAAGTGGGGGAAGCTCTCCATGGGTTTATCCGCAATAGGCCTCAAAATTATTAAAGTACATGTTGTGAAATCTCGACGTCCTTACTTGAGGAAAACACACAACATCGCATCAGAAACGCTACCGCTACTTATCTTTACTTTACTTTACTACGCTACTATATCGCAAAAGCTAATTTTAACCAATTTTTTTAAAATATTGGAAACAATGTAATGTTAGCAAAAATTTTGGTCAATTTTTATGTGAACTGGGGATGTTTCTATCGACGGAAGAAAAAACTTTGCCATGGACGCGCTTACTCAGGATGAACCCAAATATTTTAAGGACACCCATATTTTTATTACGGGCCACATACATATGAGAGGGCCCCACAACACGCCTCCCTATTTAGAGAAATTAGATTTTGTCACATTCCGAATACTATAGATTCTACGATGTGACCGCGTGGATATCGGCATCAGTATCGTTTTGTACAGCTAAACAATCTATCTTCTATAAGTTATGTAGCCGAAGTGACGACGAACAACATATAAGCGGAGATACATACAATGAATTTTGTGCGAAATGGAAATCAAAGTTAAATATCACAACTTTTAGTGTACAGTCACGGACAAAAATAGATGCATAAAAACAAACTTAAACAGCGTTCGTTTGCGTTTACGTTCATGGTTTGGTCATAAACGAACGCAACGCGATCGCACACATGATAACGGTTTTATCGTCGTTTTTTCTGCGTATTTTTCACGTAACTGTATAAATTGGGATTGGCTTTGTGGCGTGGTTTCGGCTTCCTTACTCGGTAGTGTGGCGGCGCGTTTGTGCTACATCTATATTATGATGATGAAATGTAGGAATATTTATGCTGTATGAGTATGAGGCAAATTGGGTAAGCTGTTACCAACTCGCAGGTGTAACAACATAATTTGCATCTGGAATAGCAAGCTAAAAATAACATTTTGGTGTAGAAGTTAAGGTAAAAACCAACCCGTAGTAAAGCCTAATTGCTAGTACGAACAAAATTCCGAACTAATCATCATATGCGTTTATTTTGATTCAAATCGGTTTAGTTGTGAAATTATCCAACGTAGCGACAGAATTTGCGCTGATTAAGACACAAAAACATGGGCCCATGTCAACTTTAGGGACCGGACCTTATGACACTAGAAAAGAGATCATCTTAGAGCAGGGGGCTCGGGGGCGACAACCCCCACCCGACCTAGGCTTACTACATGGCTCATATAGGGACCTTAGCTTAGGCTAACACTACGGCTTAGTATATCGAAAAAAAGCATGGCATGCATTATGCTCCGGCCCCAAAAGTTGACATGGCCCAAAACATGGATGGCATTTACAGCCCAGTGCTGTGAATGTGGAAGTAAGAAATTCAACGAAGCGCCAGTAAACGGCGGGACTAACTGACTCTCTTAAGGTAGCCAAATGCCCCGTCATCTAAATAGTGACGGGCATGAATGAATTAACGAGATTCGTCTTGTCCCTATCAACTTTCTACCGAAACCACAACGATGTTAACGCGTACTTCGAAGTCGGTGGGGAGTGGTTTAGCTTGACTCTATCGTCTGTACCTTATCAAAATGGTACATAGAAATGCATGTGTCCGTGAGTATCAAATTGTTGTCAGACACATTATATGACAATATTTACTCATATCCGCTACTCACTTCTGCAGCTACTGCGGCAGCAGTAGCATTTAGAAAACTTACATCATAATAATACAATGTAAAATGCTCCAATAAGTAAGCTAGTGGTGATAAACTTAATCAAGTTTAGTTAAAAAATAAAAAATTACATAATTTTGCGTATAGTGAAGTCTACTTTATTTAATATACTGATTACAGAGTATTCTGTATATAATGATACATAGATGCCTAGAGACCTAGCCTGTAACTTAGGATAGTGTGGGTAAGCTGTATTTCACTTCAAAGACGATAATGGTTAGCATCAATTTTTGAGAAAATTAACGCTTTGGATAAAACAAACCAACGTGTTCAACTCGATGCTGTAAGTCCGTTGATGACGTACAGGGAAGCCAACTTTTTGTGTACACGTGACTCGATGCTATTCAGTGTAAGCAGGACAGTGTTTTAACTATAACTCTGACGTTGTGTCATATCCGATCTAATCACTTCTTTGTTCGGTGTTTTAGTACGCATCCACAATTAATAGCTCAAAATACAAACGACCAATCAATTTATACACATTTGTTCCCGTTTAAGTTGCGGACGTTAGTATGTGCGTTTACGTGCATTTAAGCATTTACATTCAAGTGCGTTCAAACGAATTTGCGCGGATGCGTATGTGAGTGTACAATAATAATTATAATAACTGTACAATTCATGTAATCGCAATCGCAGTCCTCTGATAAGTTCGTTGAAGATATGTTCAGGAATACATTGTTTTGCTGCATTTGGATTCGCTATTTCAAGTGGCTTTAAAGGAAATTATCAAGAACCGAACCATTTAAAATCACAATGTACGCAACACAAATAACAGATTGATATACTACTGACTTACTTGCATCTTCCGACGCATGTGTGCCCGGTGTGATTCGAACAGTTACCTGAAACAATCATTTCAAAATAATTTATAGAAATTACTGCAATGTTATCAAATTATAGTAAAATTGAATTTGAAAACGCAATATATATGTACTTCCTGATAAAAAACTACAGTGATAAGTCCTAACTCATTACGCAAAGAAAATGGCATAAATTAGTATACTAATCCAGTGTACTAACTATGTCTGCGTCCTTTTTGTCCTTGTGTAAACATAGTGCTAAATTTCAAGTTGGAAATCTGCAGTTCACTCAAAGCAAAGGATACAACATGTTAAATGACAGTCACTTTTTGTTTGATATGTGCATACCAGCCAACGAAAACGATGAGAGCTTTATTGTACGAAAACAAGCACAATGCACTGTTGGTAAAAGCATATCACCTGACATGAAATATTGTCTAGACAGTAAATCGTTCCGGCTCTGGGTAGGTTTTGGGAAAACGGACATATTAATAGAACAGAGACACAATATTGCTCGAAACTGTGAACTCGCATGTCGCATTTTTATTTCTTACATCAAATGACCGTGACTTTTTGCAATGCTAGCGACTTCAACAACTTCATAATACCATGATGCATAAATTAAATTTTCATAACAGCTATAATTCACTTTTGCGCATTTAAGAGTTATAGCACTTCCATGGTAATAACAATCAGGGTTACTGAATGAGTCAATTCCATTTTTTGTTACGCTCATGCACTGCTCTGTGACTACTGGATCAAATATCATAACAATATCTACAAATAACATGTGACAAGGAAGAAAAACGTTTTTCGCAAAGTAGGGGTTACTGCTATAATGCACTTTCGCAAAAAGCCATCGAATCAAACCATCCGATCACTGCACGATACAGATATCGTAGCCATACGCAGCTTGTTCCAATTATTATTGTACATTGGTCTACCATGTGCTACAGTATGCGCCAGAAATGACTGTCGCATTTCGAGCGAGCGAGTGGATTACCCGACATTTCGGAACTACATATATAAAACTAGTAACCCTATCGAGATTGCAGAACGCAGTGAAGCATATGTACACCTACGCCTTTTGCGTGCACAGCCAATCAGCTCTCGATAGCATACGTGGATATGCTATAATAATAAAATGGATCTCACACAATACCGCACAAGTTAGAACAAAGCAACACCAGCAATAAGTTTCCCATGCCCCGAAACCCCCAAGTGCAAGCTATCAGCCTCCCAGGACGTAACGGTAAAATCAATAATTTTGGGTCGATGAACCATGGCGGCGCTATATCCTCGTACCCATAGAACCATGAATCGCAGAGCAAAATCAACATCAGCAATGAGTTTCCCATTCCCGAAAACCTCCAACTATGAGCTTTCAGTCGACCAACACGTCAGAACAAATTTCGAAGTTTTGTTCCAGGAACCATTGGGCACCATACCTCAAACTCCTTGAGGCATCGGCAATTATCATTTCACTAAGAAGGGGGCACCATACAACTGTACCCATAGAACCATGGATCACAGAGTAAAACCAACACCGTCATTGAGTTTCCCTAGTTGCACGATGCCCGGAAACCCCTTGTTGAAACTCTTCAGCCGCCCAGGACGTCAGAACAAATTTTCGAATTTTGAGTCGAGCAACAGTTTGGGCACCATACCTCAAACTCCATAACTCTGGAACCAAAGCCTTAATCGAAAAACAAAACAACAGGCCTCGGCATTTATCATTTTACTAAGAAATAAAACCAACCACAGAAAAACAATTAGAAAGTTAAGATAAAAATAACCTTGCTTCCGTGAAAGGGGTAAAAAACCCTCATTTTAACATAATTATGAGCCCTAACCATGGGTCACAGAGTAAAACCAGCACCGGCAATGAGCTTATCATGTCCGAAAACTGCCAGGTGCAACCCACCAGCCGCTTAAGACGTAAGAACAAACTTTCAAATTTTTGGTCGAGGAACTACTGGGGAGCCATATCCCCGTACCTCAAACCCCATAAATCCAGAACCGGAGCCTTAATGGAATGGCATGCGCATTTATTATTTTACTATGAAATAAAGCCAACCCGAGAAAAAATCGAAAGTTAAGATTAAAATAACCTTCTTCCGTGAATGGTACTAAAATGAGGCAAAAAGAACCCCACATTTTAACCCCTGATTCCGGAACCAGGTCCGAAATCAAAAACCCTCGGTGATCTACATGGTAAATCGGCTATGCCAGTTCGAATGAGCGAAATATCCTGAAAATGGGTTTAGTCGTTCCCGAGTTATGGCCGATGACATACATATTAATGAAATTTAAAAGATTTCACCCTAGTAAATGTATTTATCAGTGCCTTAACATTTTATCACTTTGGAATAAACATTCTTTATACGTGTCTGTTGCTCATTACCTGGAACGCGAGCAATAGAGTCGAGCAAGGATCACACTGCGTCTCGAAATATAGGGCACTAGTACCGCTCACGAAAAGAAAGATGCACGCTATACAAAGCGTCCCACCGGCATTCTACTGGCCCCACCTCGAACCGCACAATCCTTCGGTGACGAATCAAGTCCAGTTTTTAATACCGATAGCCGACATAAGGAAAAATCCCCATCCAACCCCTACCCCCCTGAAAACCAAAACAATATAACAATGTTGTTGGATGTCTAGTAAGCTACCAGGGGTTCCAAGGTCCTAAATTTACAAAATTTTTGTTCAAAAAATTTTACTTCATCAAATTACTTATTATATGGTTCCCTAGTTTTTAGTTTTCTTAAAATTTAAAATTTTACAAATTTAGGTTCTGTTCTCAAACTAATTTGCATAAAGATCGTTTATTTTATGTATTAGCTAACCTGTACCTATTCAAGTTTAGTTTTAATTTTCAATTCAGTCTGGTGGTGATCTCGAGGTGAACACTTGATCAGCTCGAGCTTAATAGTTTTATACGTGTTTCTTAATAATTTCCGTGTTTTTATAATTTGATCACCCTAGTTAGTAGCTAGGCGTCAGTTTTATACGTGTCACAGCGGCGGCGTTATTGTTCTTGGTTTATGTAGCACCTGGATTGGAAAATCGTGTACTTGAGCTTATTGAATTTCTGATAGCGACCGATGGATTTCTAATGCAGTTTTAAACCAGTTCGCGGTGTAATCATGCTTTATTTTTGGTTTTGGTGAACATTAGTGTTGGGACAAGAGGTGCACATATAAGTATTTAATGAAAACATAATTATTTTAGTAGTACGTACTAATATTCACATGAGAAATCTTAGATGAAGTGGCAATAATCTTAGTAGGAGCGATATAATAGTATAACTTTCGCCGTGTTGATTGTGAATCTGGTGTTTATTTACTATATGAGGAAGTTACAACATGCTCACTAGTTAGTTAGCTAATTGCTAATTACTTGTCACTTGGCTAATTTTTTGAAAATTTTCAAAGTGCTCAAAAATTAAAAATATTAGTAATTACCTAATTAGTTAACCGTGTTTGCCTATTTTAAGCATTTTCAAACAAAAATTGTTTATTTTCAATAAATAATTAGTGTAAAGCTATTATTTTGGTGCATATACTACATCTCGTCGTGGTGATTGTGAATCTGGCGTTTATTTACTATTCGAGGAAGTTAAATTAAAACATTCTAATTAGTTAATTAGCTTACTGGCTAATTAGCTAATTTTTAGAAAATTTTCAAAGTGCTCATAAGAAAAATAACTTCTACCCGTGGGTTTTCTATGTCGATGATCACGAATATGACATTTCTAAAGCTCTAAAACATGGCTGTATATGCTAATTAGTTAATTAATGAGGTAATTTTATGCAAATTTTTAAATCACTTCAAAATTGCTTATTTGTTGCGCTCTATGGCTTTCGATGTCGTTGATTATGAAAATGTGGCTTTTAAAGCTCAATGATTTTAGTAATTAGTTAATTTTTTGAGTTAGCGAGCTTTTTGTGTGGTGGATCTGACATCAATTGCCGAAAACGTGATACCTACTATACATTCATTATATAAATAGTTAGTTGAAATACGTGTACACACAAATAAGATAACAAATACTTTGCCTCTTGCTCTGCTTACTTTATGGTAATTATTACGTTTACTAGTACATTTACTAGGAACAATTTACTATTTACTAGTAACACACAATCTCCACTACGTTTCACCACCTTCTGATAATAATAAATTCTAATTTTAGAACAAATTTATTTCAAGCGAATCGTAATTGAGTTTTGAGCGCGTGACAACCGAGCGGCAGTCATTCTTGGCGAGTGGCTGTACGATGTATTAATTTGCTAAATGATTATATAAGTTAGAATACGATGTTTATACGCATAGTAGCATATTGCATATTACATAGCCAGGAAATATTCATAATAATAAGTTTATTTTTGACAGCACATAACTAGTAGCTTGTCCTATCACTAAGCTGGTGGATTATGAGTCGGGAATATGCAATTTAAAGAGACACACGCAGCTATATTAAGCATCAAATTAAATAATGGTGCACCAAATATCAGTCTAGTTGAGGAGGTATACTCGATTTTTGTAATCAGAATCTGAACGTAGCAGGGAGTAACCGGAATTCCGGTTCCGGCGAAAATCGTGTTCCGGTTGCGGTTCCGGCAAAGGGCAAAAACCATACCGGAACCGGAAAATTTGTGTTTGAAATTTTCCACGTTTTTTGCTTCATCATGTAATCCAAACATATGTAATATATATTATACAATGATCAAGCTCCAATACAACCAAGCAAAAGAAAATATTAACTAAGCAATTTGCCGTGTGAAACGTAAGTAGGGCACATAATTAGAGCAGGGATTTTTCATAATAACCTGCAGGAGTTTGTTAAATCAAAGCCAGGTCGATGCTTGTAGCAGCTATTTTACACATCCAGAAGTCTGTGGGATACGTTTGAATTAAACCGGTCCAACTCGGTAACAGAGTATGGCTTACGCAGAAGTACTTAGGGTATGCCTGGCTAACATAAATTGCGTCAAGCACCCGCCAGTGCGCTTGTAAACTTGGTAAATCAGTCTAAATTGAAGTAAACTAACGTTATCTGCAACGCAGCTAGAAACTGCTTTCTTGGCCATGAGCTGTATTTATTGAAACTGTGCGAGCAGTATCACAGTTTGTCTCATTTATAGCATTCTGATTAGAAAGTTATCATCATTATCATCTAACTGACGGGCAATGTTTGTCCAACGCAAGCCTAAACAGTGTCTCTTACCATTGATCAGAAAATTACTTTCTATCTATTAATTTCTCTTAGAATCATACAAACCAATAATTTCAAGTTTCGTACAGAACAACATTAACAAACGTAGTTGTAGTAAAGGGAGGAGACTGGAGACAGAGCGAAAGTGTCTATTCTACGCTCCATGCGTTTTAAGCACATTAAATTTGATGCAGTATACGCAATGGTGTATAGTGGAAGACATTTCTTGCTCTGAATGTCCAAAAACCGACATATTTGATCGATAAATAAGCATTATTAGCTTCCTCAGTCTCTTTAAAGTTTCAGAAAGGCAATAATACCATCACAATACATTAAGTTTAATGTAAAAGTTATTTTTAATGCATTTTAAATCCACTATACCTTCATTTCTTCCATCATCTGTTTTACTATATATAAATTTCGAAGACCAGGTTCCGCTTCCGGTTCCGGACCCGGTTTAAATGGACGCTTCCGGTTGCTGGTTCCGGTTCCGGTTATTCCCTGGAACGTGCGTAGGGAATAAATTGCTCTGCAGAATGAGGCCAAAACACTCATATAACTCGAGAAGTTGCGGAGATATAACCATTTGCGTATATTTTAGGTCCCATAGGCACATTGAAAAACAATTTTTAATCGGCCATGCAACGTAAATGACAATAGTAGTAAACCATTTCCAGCTGCATGGAAGATGAATAATTGCCCTACAAATGCATGAATAGCTGAGAAGATATATCCCATTATTGTGCTCACAATTTGGAAGTACATAGAGGATAAATTTATTGCTCTGCAAAATGAGACCGACACTCATAACTGGAGCAGTTGCGAGATATAGCAATTTACGTGTATTTTGAGTCCCATGGACACATTTAAAAAAGCTTTTTGATCCGGCCATGCAACGTAAACAACAATAGCAGCACACCATTTGCAGCTACATGGAGAATGAATAATTTGGTCTACAAAATGAGACCAAAAACACCATATAGCTTGAATGGTAGTGGACATATTAACATTTTCGTGTATTATGGGTACATGACAAACCCCGTTTTCACCCAACCCTGAAGCATAAATAATACCAATAGCAGCAACCATTTGCAGATACCTAGGATGAATTACTCCACAAAATGACATCAAAAACATCTATATAGCCCGAGCAGTTGAAAAATTAAAACATTTTGATCCAAACTCCACATCCTAAGAGAGTTGCGTAGCAAAGCATTATTTAATCATATAGAAGTTTACTTAGTCTACAAAATGAACCAAAGCTTAGATATTTACACCGGTTGTAGAATTAAAATCAGAACCTTATTTTGGGGCCCAATGGAGACCCCACCCAAGCCCTTTGGCCTGATTTTTCGGGGTGAAGAAGTTGGAATCGGGCTTCACACTTAACAAAACAGTACAAATGAGACTACAAGCTTTCAAATAAGTTATCGCGCAAATCAATACTTTCAGCCAAAGTGAACTATGCGTGTTATCCCTAAAAACCCAATAAAAGGACGTTGTCAAAATTCATCAATATGTGGCTAGTACGAATTGTTAGCTTCGTTCGTTTCACTCACTACACTATGACTCAATAACGTTCTTAAAAAGTCTTTATAATTTATTATAATAACAAATATTGCAATTTGTGCAAATAACGCATCACCCGGAGATGTTGCCATTTTCCTTTATTTAAGTGTCCCATGGACCCATTAAAAACTGACAAAATGGAGATTTCAAGCTTTCAAATGAGATATCGCGTAAATCAGCAGCCCAGCGAAAGCTGGGTTACGCGTGAAATCCTAAAAAACCAATGACGTGCTTTGTCAAATTTTGCTGCAGTCACGGCCAATAAGCGTTGTTCATCTCGTTCGTTTCACTCACTACACTCAGAATTAAATCACAAAATACTTGAACTGCAGATCACAAAGCTACATGGATGGAGATGTATATCGTTATTTTTTCATCAGGCAGTTGGATTACAATATTTCGCCAGCGGTAGAAACAAAGTTTGCGATTCCAATTTTTGAGATTGCTCCTTATATTATATTTACATTCTGAAACATCGGAGCAATTGGAAACATAATGCCGTAGCTGTGAACAAATTACATGCCTAACTTTCGATAAAATTTCGTTGGCATCAATTACGTTCTTCAAACCAAAAATGATGCCATTTTAATGACATATAGAATGCCTTCAAAATGTCCATTAAACGATTAACTTTGCCGATGTTTCAACAATGTAATAACTATACTTATACATCATTAAGTTGGACCTAAACTATTACAGTCGGTAAGTGAATAATATTATAGTAAAGGATTGGATCTGTTATAACACACATTCTGACTCGACGAATCGACGATAGTTTATGTAAGAAATTACATCAAACGCCTGATGCTTAATGTTTGTGCGTCTATCGATAGACACTTTGGTAATAAGCAACCTCCCTAATCCGCTTGAATCCAAGCCCGTATCAACAAAAATATAAATAACTTATTATCAAAATCAGATTAATACTGATTAGGGCAGATCATAGCTATTATATCGATGAATAAATTCAACCCCAAATAATCTAGATTAAAAAAATCACATTAGCGTTGCTCGACGTTTTGTCAAAAATATAGGATCAATTCTTTTCATCAATGGCTCAAAGTTGAACAGCGTCCGTTAAGCCGTAAAGTAAATTCAACACTTAATTTGGTTTAATTGTGCAAATGAAAAGGTGGTGGAACATCTACGGTTTATGCCAAGGACAGTATTACAAACTATTCTGTTTGAAACCGACCACTAGGAAAGACCATTTATTTCGTACACAACAGCTTTGCTACTGCAGTGGTAATGATAAAATTCAAGAACAATTATAGCTACAGCAAGAAAACTAACCTTGAAAGTGCGCGGAAGCGACCGAAGCATTTTCACCTGGATCGTAAGTCCTATAAGCGTTGCCATACTACAGTGCGGTATTGTTGGAGTAAACTGAATGTCGATTTTCTTGGCATCTTCATCAACCTGAAAAAATGTTTGCCACCTCAATCGTGGTATTCTCAACTACCGCGAAAACTGGATTTAATTAATACTTGAAAATTAATATGAAAACAAAGTAAAACAATGGTGTCTACACAGCTATGTAATAAAAATAATATCTCGCATACGAAGGTTAAACGAAGCGAGCGTGGTTTCATTTTTAAGTTATCATTTTGTGTAATCACCTATAACAGGCTGTGTTTGATGTACCTATATACCACCCTAAAAACACTGGCACCCTGGACCCATAAAAACCTAAAACCTCGTCGACAGCAACCCATCGAAAACAACTGACAATGTATCAAGTGTTTGTCTAGATGACCAATCCATCATATTCAGACTACCGCAAAACCTAGTCACGGCCAGAAATAAGTGCAAAATAATGTGTGTAAGCTATTGTATTCAGCATACCGAAACACCTATATAGACAATTCTTGATGCCATGAACCAAACTATTGAAAACAGACTATATTTTGGAAATCAGGTCAGGTTCATTGAACCTAAATCCATTGAAAACACATGAAATATGCATGCTGGTCAAGGTAACCAAATAATTATCTTCAGTTGCCAAAAACCTAAAAATATGCTTCCCATGCCCCAAAACCACCAAGTCCAAGCTATCAGCCTCCCAGGACGTAACGGTAAAATTAAGAATTTTGGGTCGATGAACCATGGCGGCGCCATATCCCCGTACCCATGGAACCATGGATCGCAGAGTAATATCAACACTGGCAATGAGTTGCACATGCCCGAAACCCCCAAAGATAACTTTTCAGCCGTCCAGGACGTCAGAACAAATTTTCGAATTTTGGGACAAGGAACCACGGTGGTGCCATACCTCAAACCCCATGAACCGGAGCCTTAATCGAAAAACAAAAAAGAGGCATCGGCATTTATCATTTTTTATGAAATAAAACTAACCAGAGAAAAAATTCGAAGGTTAAGATAAAATAACCTTGCTTCGTGAAAGGTACTAAAACGGGGTAAAAACCCTCATTTTGCCTCTGACCCCGGACCTTGGGGGTGCTATACCCCAATACCCATGAAATCATGTCGTACAGGAAAACCAACACCGGCAATGGGTTTGCCATGCCCGAAACCCCCCAGGTAAAACTTTTCAGCCGTCACTGAAGTCAGAACAAATTTTCGAACTTTGGGTCGACCAAAAATCGTTAAAAATCTTAAAAACTGGTTTCCATAACATCAAACCGCAGCTGATGTATAGTACAACAGTCAGCGAAAAGCAAGAACAGATAGTGCCATACCTCAAACCACATAACTCCAAAACCGGAGCCTTATATGCAAAACAAAAAAGAGGCATCGGTATTTATCAGTTCACTATGAAATAAAATCGACCAGAGAAAAAAATTCGAGTTTTAAAAACCTTACTTCCGTGAAGGCTACTAAAATGGGGTAAAAAATCCACATTTTGATCCCTGACACCGAAACCAGACCCCACATCAAAAACCCTCGGGGATGTATAGTAAATCGACTATGCCGGTTCAAAAGGATCAAGGTCATGAAAATCGGTTAAGTCGTTCCCGAATAATGGCCGATCACATACAAACACATACAGGATTTAACAACTTTCACCCCTGCAACACACAACCTCCACTACGATACACTACGTTCTGATAAACAGAATAGTGAAAACGAACATTTTGGAAATCGGGTTCGTCGACTGTAAAACCCTTGAAACCCCATGAAAAAGTATAATATAGTCAGGTTGGACCCTCGATAGCAAAACAATCGTATCCAGCGTGCCTGCCAACCTAATAAAGACTCAATGTAAGGTAAAAACAAGCCATGACACGGCGAAATTAAAAAACAGCAATTTCATGCAAAGGGTCGATGAACCATATTAGGGTCCACAGCGGCCCAGGGAGTGGTCCCACAAAAATGCCGTGGTCAACAAATCTTAAAATTTGCAGATCTCGATGAGCTGATTCGTACGGCGGTCGCCTTTTTTTCGATAGGAAACATGTGTCGTAAGATATGGGTGCGAAATACTAGTACCCGTACGACCATATTTAGCAAAGAACTCTTAAAAACCTGTTTTTTGCCATTTTGACACGGAAGATGGGGACGGAGCTGCTCGCGTTCAACTAACCATTGTCACTTTTGCTATAGAACAATAAAAATTGTTGAAATCCGTTCATTTGAAAATGAGTTCAAAAGACAACTAGGAGATTTCTGTGATGATGGCCATTTTGTGACCTATTTTTCCTTTATATAAAGCTGTTATGATTAAACAATCAACACTGTATCTACGAAAATCGCATTAGTACCTCTAGGGTTATTACAATCAAATCAACATTTAATTACAAAGAAATGTTAAAAGCTAGACCAACCTGTATTAGATTTTCATCCACCACACCCAGCTGTTCCAAGCTCAGTGGATGCTCTGGATCATTGATATCACGGATAAGGTCAAATATTTCTCGGGCGTCAATTGGATCAGACACTGACAAATCGTAGTCGGTAGGTTCCGGGGGTCGCGGTGCTGCTTTTTCAAATACACGCGGCGCAGCATTCTCCAGTTCTGCTGAAGCCATTACGTTATTAGTACACGTGATAAAATATAATTCATGGTACAGAAACTTAAATAAAATAAGATGTGTGAATCTATGCTGACTCGGCTTTTAATGAACAACAGAGACATCCTTAGGTTTGATTGATGCTCGATATGGCGTTAAACTATCATGGCAGCGATGCCAACTGGCGAAAAATATGTGCTTACATAAAATGAAACTTTAAAAAATTCTTATGCCACACAACGCTTTTGTATTAAAACCGGCAGTGCTGAACAGCTGCAACACTGCCTTGGGAGGAATATAGAAGTTTCGTAGCCATGAAATACAAGAGATTTGTAGCCGGTGATGTGGTTTCACAATACGAATCGCGCTCACATTGAACGATTTTCCAACGAAGAATAACAAACAGTTGAAGCACGCTATGCCGCATAACACCTGTACAGCACAACCATTAAATGTATCATTATTGCAAAACTAAAAATAAGATACTAAAAGTTGTGGCATTATAACGGTTGCGTTTGCGTGAAACGATTTTTGAAAAGAATTCAATGAAAAAACTAGTTGCCGGTATTTAAAACTACGCTGCAGAAAGTGACATAAAACATAGGAGGTCACAAAGCGGCTGACACCCTCCCCTTAAAGGTCGCACCCCGAAAACGTGCTAAAGTTTAGCAATCTGCAAAATTTCGAAGACAAAATTGGAATAAAATTGAGGAAAAATATTTCGATTTTGATATCCATCAGGGTTGGTTTTTTCGGAAAAAAGTCAAATTTTAATATTAGCTTTTTACTTGTAAGCCTGTTAGAAAAATAGCAGCAAACACAGTTTTATGCGAAATTGAATCCCGATGTTGATTGTAAATGCCTTAATTACTGAAAAAGGTCTAAAACTGCAATGTTGTCACATAGAATTCGCAACCACATAGTGCAGCGGCAGCTGCAATCTTTCCAATGGACAGGATTATGTGAAATATCGATAGAAGTGCGTATAATTATTTGGTTCGAATTAAAAGTGAAAGTGCTTCATATTTTTAGTATTGTGTAAACTTACTAACTGGTGTCAAACTGCCCACCGTCCAAGTGATGCTGGAAGCGCATTAATACAATAGAGTATGTAATTTCAGTCTACGATCCAAGTGGCGATCTATTTACTTTATGACCCGTCGTGGTAAAAATGCCATACATGCCCGAGGGTACCTATCACAGGTAAGCAGATCGGTGCATGGAGTGGGAAGGTGGCGGATAACCACCAAGGGGTGTAACCCCTAGGTTTTTGGAGGAAGGGCTGACTTTATGGCAAACCAACACCCGTCCCATATCCAGCTGTGGGCATGTGTGCCTAGCCTGTGTTGGCCTAGTTTACAGCTTTCATATGCTTGATACAAATTCCATGGCTCTATTCAGTACCGCGCCTATTTAATTTCAATTTCGCATCGGGCAAAAGTTTCTTATGCGGTATAGTGCTTGGGGGTATTAAGAAAAACCCTGGTAATAAGGACAACTGTTAATTTGAGCCGTCCTATCTCCTGATTGGCGCTACACTCGAGCACGTGACTTGGATTAACAAACAGCTGTGGCTCTACTCTACACGAATATTGCGCCATCTGGGTCTTTTTAGGTACTCTTCATGCAATAAACTACATCAAGTGAATGTTGTTTAGTTTTTATGTAATTTGTTTTCAATACGATTTTTTAGGTGCTAAGCTGTTTTTCCATTAACTTTTTAATGGATTGAATTATTAGAGTAATTTTTTTACAACTAACTCAAAACATTGTAGCCAATCTGTGTGTGTTTGTTAAATTAAGAAAAAAACTATGTTTATCGCACAAAGCTCGTTGCATTTCGAACCGTGTAATAAGGATAACATCCGGGTATTAAGGACCAGCTGGTCGGGTAATTAGGATACTCGGCAGGGTAATAAGGACACTTGTTTAGATCTACAAATTCCTATATATAAGTAAAGTTGAAAACAAGAAACAAATTTTAGTGTCAGTACACCTGATTTGTCTGGCATATATAGTCCTGGATTTATAGCTTTAATCCGGATTGAACGGTGTCGTCGGCCGTTGTCAGTACTTAAACTAAATAGCAACTCCGATAGCTAGCCTATATGATTTTCTAAAGTTCTACACTAAAGAAACGAGACTGTATTCAAAACTGAAAGGATATAGTTCACATGATTTACCTATCAACAGTTTTAGGCTTAAATTCTTCAACAGTTGGCTTCGACACAGTCATATTACAGACAGTCGCACTCCACACAGTCTCCTTCCAGACAGTCTCATCCCATACAGTCGCATTCCAGACAGTCGTCGCAACATGATAGAAGCTACTGGCAAGCTAAACAAGTCTGCTTAAACGAATTAGATCTCTTGCCTAGGTATGTCGAACTTGCGAATAGGTATACTCAATGAGCTGACCAAACCTGGCTGAGATTTATCGTCTTACTATTCCAAGAACGGCAAGAAGAAATGAGTCCTACATATTGCTGCAGAAAAACTTATTTCTTTGTCAAATAAATTTCAAATATAACTATATATGTTTAAATTAACTATATTTCTGAGTTTTTCTGATAGTACCTTGATATAGAAATGGCTTTGAACAGATAATAAAATTTACTGTCACACTCACTACTCCGAATCCGTAAACGCCAGTTAAAAAGTTTTTATATTATTCAGTGCATAGGTACTCAATGTTCGCGGCTTCCGGGGCCTTCTGCTTCTCCAGGGGATCATACAGTCGGCGGGAGAGGTGGTCAAGGAAGTTAAATTTTCGAAATTGTTGGAACTAAGACTTTTCTTCAAATGTTTGCAAATCTTTCCCCAATTAGGTCATTTTTCCCAATTTAATACCAATTTTTCTTATTTTCCACCAATATTTGGCTATTCCACATCAATTTTTGCCTATATATTTCCCATTAGTTTTTGCCGCACTTTTCCACGGGCCTTCGGCGTAGGGTGCGCGGAGCCTCTAAGGATTAGCATACCTCCTAGGGCGACGGAGACGGTCAGCACCTCAGCGGCATAGTCCCTATCCCCCTGGGAAGAAATTCCCAGGCTGCCTCCCAGTGTGGAGGGGTGGTACGAACCACATGGGATAGTTCCACTATCCCCCGTTACGAGCATGTATGAT
>JASANE010030412.1:0-13197 GCA_030248225.1 Trileptium ribeirensis | reverse complement strand
TGTACGTCTACCTTGGTTCAGGTCGCATTGTTAGTGGAGGTTTATTATATATTACATTATTAAACATTACAAGACCTAGAGAATTGTTTGGCTACTTGGTTATCCCATCCCTCGTGAGACCATCTAGCCTCCTCAGCCGACTAACCTTGGGCGCCTAAGCATGTCCTTTTGAGGAGATTTGATCGATGGATATCCTATCGTCAAGTCCTTGATTCTGGTGCTTGATTTTTGGCTCCCAATATCCATTTGTATTTACCCGAGCATTGTCTTTTTGGAGCATTGACTATTTTCCCAGGTTTTTGAAGTATTGGCTACACCGGTCAAGCTTTCGTAGGGTATCAAGAAATTTTTGAGGCAGTCAAAAGTGCGGTATAGAACCTGGAAGCTAACCGATACCACCTAAATTGTTCAGAAGTGGCCAATACCCGAAAGGATTTTTGGAATGCTCCCCTGGTATCTTTTTGTGGTAAGATGAAAATTGACCACATCATCGGATGTGGCAAAACACATGAGTATGACGCAGTGTCATACTCTGCTTCAAAATTTTTATAATGAACTAATGTTGAAACTATTTGATGTTTGCTATTGTCAAGTGTAAACTCACAGATACAAATTTACAGATTTGTTTTGCGCTGTACCGCCAGAGAAAAGTTTTCATATCAGCTCTTGCCTTTCCATTTTAGTCAGTTGGGCATGTAATGACTGCGCAAGAACAAGCCCTTCTTAGTCATCTAAATTCTGTTGAACTCTGCAAGCGTCACAAGTAAAATCATACGTTGCTTCGTACTTTTGAAGTGAGAGCCATGACATTGGCAAACACATTTCTGATAAGTGAAAGAGGCGAGCGCAACTGGAGCATATTATGGCTTTACTGTCGATCACCAGTTCGTTGCACCTCAGACATTTTTGCTGGAAAGTTCCGACAATTATGTTCGTTAGATCGAGTTGCAATTGCTGGAACCCTTCGAGCAACTCAACCGCATGTTGCAATTTGTCCAGATGTTCATAGGTGCCTCGTGGTGGGCGAGTGTTTTGATTGGCACATTTGCATTGTGTACATATCCACCCGTTGATTGAACCGCTGTATTGTGATATTCCAGAACAGATACCTTGAAAATGAGAAATTCTTCCACAATATATACACACTAGTCCTGATTTGCGATGTGAAATGTCAGAATATCTGTTGTACAAATTGCATTTACAATAGTAGCACACCGGTTCGTGTAGGTGTAAAAATTGTTGTTGCAAAATATCGATGTCGCAAATTAGTCCTTTTAATATTTCTGAGTTTTGGCGAAAACGATCCATATCCAGTTCCAGCGAAATCACCGGCGACCAGGCTACAATATTACTCCCAACAATTTCCATGACTAGTTCGACAATGTAGTTCTTTACTGAAAAAAGAAAACATGACCCGAGATGTGATGATATGTGTTGCGAGAATGAGCTTGTTTGGATTTCTAAACATGAACAAATATGCCTGTTTTGCCCGGTTTTTGGCCTGTTTTCTAAGGTCTATTTATTTAGGAATATATGCTTCCTGCATGCACCGAGAGATACAACCAAGCACGGGTGCGGTTGCGACAGCGGAGTAGCTTTTTCAAATGTCTAAATTGTCAGAAACTCTTAATTTTTCATAAAAAACATTTACTAAAACTGGTAAAACATTCCGCGTGTCTTGGGACGGAGAGGGGTCGTAAGTATAGTGGCTTACGAAGGTCGGACCTTTACTGAATAACCCTTTACCCGCCACGTACACCTATTCGTTATAAACGACGCGGTTTCGGTTATAGAAACTGAAGTATTTTATAAAATGCAGCCAGCTTTTATATTTTATGTGTTTCCGACATACAAAAATTCATGAATCTTAGCACTAAAATCTCACTAAATAAAATAGGAATAAAAATTGCGCTGACATTTAAACGTGGAAACACTGGTGTGTTTTGCATTAAAAGGTAAGTTTAAATTGGGGGCTGCCGACGTCCGAACTCACACATTAAGTTGTTCCTTTTCAGAGGTACAACGTTGATCAGACTTACCTATATACCCGGATTTAATCAAGCAGACTGCTTTGTATCAAGAGCTTCTTTACAATGCCTGTAAATATGAACATGTTCAAAATATAACTCGTAACATGGTTGACGTGGTCTCCTCATCCACGCTAATTTCCAACTTCGGGAATATGGTACACTGCAAATTCTTCTGAGCAATTTTTACCAGACCGGAGACCTTTTCAGAACGAGTTCGACTAACTCATAGTGCTGAGTTACAACATAACTCAGGCTTGAGTTATAATTCTAACTTAAACTGAGTTAATTTAGCTCAGGATTAATTAGAGACATCTTACACAGGAACTCTGAGTTTGGAAGCTAACTTTAGATTTGTATCTGACTCACAAAATTCTAACCTACGCCTGAGTTAGAATGCTTAACTCAGGATCACGAGTTAGAGTTAGTTTCAACTCAAGGGAATGTAACTCAGTCACTGAGTTAAAATTTAACTCAGGAAAATTTGCAGTGTAGAGTTTTGGCATCGCTTTCGGATGACAATGCCATATCTCCTGCTTCTGTTTGTCTGTTCAATCGTTTCTTCGCTACACTTTTTGGTTCTTATCAATCAAGTTGACTAAATTCTTTGGTTTTTAGTTGTTACTTATTTATCAAGGGTAAATAATTTTTTCTTATCGGTCCAATCTGCGTGTTGATAGTTTTCTTTCTGTCTAATATATCATGCCTTCACGGGAAATCGACTCCTCAGATCAAGAATAATGAAGTCTTATTAAGCCTAAAAGATTGTGAGGATAGCTTATACAGGTTTTATAGATTTGTAAACGGAACTTGCGAATATTCGCTTTTATGTTTTGCTTTGTTTTTTTTTTGGTTTATTGCGCTCTACAGGAGCTCAGAATCTTTAATTTCGAAATTCACGTTAGTGAAAGTTATTTAAAACTATATTTTCAGTACAGTAAAACTGACCAGCTTACGAAAATCAGGTTTTGTTAATATTTTAGCGTCTAGAGATTGGCTTTGCCATATTTCTATATTCAAGCCTTTATATCGTAAATGTTTCCACATGTTAAAAATGGCCCACGTAGCTCAAATATAATTTCATTTCAGTTCGATCTTTTCAGCCACTTGGAATTAGGAAATGAGCTTGTTGACCATTACAACCTGACTGAAACAAACTATAGCTGTTGCGCAAAGCAATCGTGGTGATATATCCGTAACCCTATATTATGGATCATTTGTTCAATCGGTGCAGGAGGTCGATGGGAACGGATTGGTGTACGAACGACGTTTTGGCTGAAGTTCGGGAGTTGGAACAAGTACGATAGTTAAAAATGAAACCACGCGGCGGTAACTATTCAAATCTGCGCATTTTTATAATGAGTTCTCACGGTGTAGCTCTGTTTTGTATTGATTTTATTATTACAAATCTAAACGTTCGCTCCGAATTGTTCGGTTTCACCGTTGGAATTTAATATTTGAGGCGATATGGTGCATCGAGGGCATATTTTTGACTTGTTATGCAGCACAGACCTTGAAATTTTTCAGAGTAAAATCGCAGAATTGTTGTAAATAGTTTGTGGGTATTGAAGACATCAACCTACATCATCTAAATTGTGTCAAGAAGGAACGTATTTTTTGTTAAAATCGCTGTAATAGCTTATGTTGAGTGCGTACTCACCAGTACTACCCAGGAGAAGCGAAGGAAAAGTAGCGCGCAATTGATGGATAAACGATACAAATCACAGCATTAAGGTTATCTGTCGCTGATGTGGAACAGGCGGGAATGCATTCTGTTAGAGCCATAAATACCTCATACATGGATATTGTCATTCGATTTACGAGCCTGGGGCACGACACCGTGTCTTGAACGTTGCGAGAACAATAGCGGCTGGAATCGTTTCAACCTGCGATGACGAAATCTCTAGGGTTTCATCGATTTTGTGAGACACTTGCAGACATGTGCTGTCAATCATACAACAAATTTACTATATGGAAGGATGCATGAGAAATTATTTGGCTTGTCAAACCAAGAGCATGAAGTGATGGCTCCTCTTTAGTGAGATTGTGTAGTTGCAGTGGCTGATGCAATTCGAAACGGCGTCAGGGTTGCTTTGCGTGTATGAGTAGTACCGGAACGCCCTAGCGTTCTAAATAATTTTCCGTGCGATGGAAGTGCGGTCACTGATACATTGTCAATATCGGACATCGACGGTACAAGATCCGTCGTGGAACAAAGATCACGCTAGTAACTGTAGTCGGTAGGAGGGCGGAGGACTTTAATTTGAATTGATCAGTCAATCAATCAGTTATTCAATCAATCAATCAATCATTCAATCAGTCAATAAATCAATCGACCAATTAATCTGTCTATCAATCATAAATTTAATAAATAATAACAAGATGTTATGTAAGCATAGCTAGTGAAAACAATGTGTATTGAAATGCATAAAGGTTATTAAGTAAATGTAATAAAATATAAAAGAAGCTAGACCACCGCGTATATCTGTTTAAAGGTTTCTGTTGAAGTGAATATAACTGTTAAGGCAACGTGATTTATAAATATTATGAAAGTTTTAGAATTCGAGACTAAAATATATACGAGATTTATATGGTAGTTTCGGGGACTAAATTCCAGGCATTAATATTACGTAATACAAAACTGTGACTTAGTATTTTTTATATATATTGCCCTTTACTACACCGATGATGCACTTCTCTTGTAAGTAAAGTCAGATCGAGCATTTCAGCCGGGTTCTTGACAAGCAGTATATGTGCCTTTTTTACTTTCCCGACCTAAGGGTTGCACCTTCGGGCGCATAGCAATATCAGCTTACATCGCCGAAACACGGCGTCGGCCAATTGCGTTGCAGATTACAAAAATTTTTGGTTATGCCTTTGCTGCTTTTAATTTTTGAGCCATTTTCACGCCAGAATTCTAAGTCATGCTGGATTCAAGGTTGAGTCCACTGCGCGAGAACGACTCAGGAAAATGCGGTGGTTCCTTGGATTGGACTGTTACGCTTGCAACCTTTCACATTTTCCCTAGCGGTTGACGTCAAGGTCTGCTACTCCTGCCACCCACTAATGACTGGTGGTTAAACTGCGGGATTGTATATGTCATATTTTAAATATATAATAAATATAATAATGCCGTAGGCCGTGTTCATATTGCGTCCGATCAAATATAAATTCAATACAATACAACACAATGCAAATTTAATCGCATTGTATCTGATACGATCCGATCCAAAAATACTAAACTTTGTACCTACTGTGTACATGTATATTTTGTATATGTGTTTATTTTTGTACCACTTGATCCGATTCAGATCCGAAAAAAACTGTGCATGCTATTTTAGTTCGCATCGGATTCGGTTCAGAACAGATGCAGTGTACATACTCTGTATAAAGTACACCTGCAATTCGAATCGAGTCGGAACGGGATAAGATGCAATGTGGGCATGGCCTCTGAATTCTTCAATTCCAATTTCACAGCTAGCATATTTCTTACAACTAATCACGCCTCAATACCAATAATGAATCATAAAGAAAAACCCGAATCATATAACAATTGTTTCATATCAAACTTCGCTCAAGATGACGGTCACATATTGGCTACACACTATATAACGGATTAAAATATCTCAGAGAAAACAATTTTAGGGCATTTGACGTCAATGGGAAACAAAAAGAGTAGTGGTCCAAATGAAATCCCACGTTATATTATAAAGTGGTTTGTGTCAGCAAATTGATAAACTTTTATATAACATTTTCAAATTTTCCCTGACGCTTGGTAAGTTACCTGATCAGTGGAATTTATCAAAAATATTGCCCATACAATAGAAAGGTCACGAACCTAGTGTTGAAAATTATCGTCTAATCGCTATTGTTTGTGCTTGTAGCAAGCTGTTAGAGTACATTGTACGCCAAACGTTAATGGTAATATTTGTTGTAACAAAATACTGGTTGATTACCAGCCCGGATTTATAACCAAGCGTTCCACAACACTATCCAATTGCTTGATAGTGTTAATGATTGGACAAAATTTTTCGATCATGGATATTTCCTTGATATAGTTTACCTGGGTATTGCTAAAGCTTTTGATGGTGTATCGCACATGAAATTGGCTGAGCGCCTACCAAACATCGGTATCATTGCAAGTTTGTTAAGTTGGTTCATGACTATATTTATATCAATATATAGTCATTAACCTATTTATACTATATCACAACGTAGTCAATTTGTAGAAATTATCAATGCTCGGTCCCAAATTAGTTCTGTAATATCAGGATTATCGCGAGGTAATATTGTTGGACCTATGTAATTTGTAATATATATAAATTCAATTGGTGATAATGTTCAATATTCAACCCTGAAATTATTTGCTGATAACTCTAATCTATACATTCCGTTTAGAAACACGACAGATAAAGCATTTCTTCAAGAGAACATTACTTCTTATTGATATCGGGTGCAGCGATGCTTAATCAAAAATTGTTGCCTCTAAATGTGCCGCACTTAATGCATCATTTACGATAAGATGCGTGCGCCAGGGCCAAATTATGTCACGCGTCCAACTCGGGTGAGCTATAATTTAGCTGGACTACTAAGGTACATTTTTATAGCTTTGCTAATTTTAATGTGACAAACAGGGAGCTTAGCTATGCTCTGAGTGACAAACGGTGCGTCCGACTTAACTGTCAATTGAGAAATTTTATTTAGTATTGTGCTATATGTAACAGCATTTTCTTCTATAGGATTTTCATACAAATTCTAGGTTATATATTTGTTTTAATATATACAATTAACATTTTAAGCTGTATACCGTTTTTGAGGCATTATTTAGATACGTATTAGTAAAACGTAACGTTCGCGGACTAAACAGTCTCTGGCTTAAGTTATAGGGCTCAGTGAACTCCTCGTGACCAAATCATAGTCATGCTCGACACTCGATGACAAATGCATAGCCTAGCTAGGCTAATCAAAATTTTAATAGTTGAGCTGGACTGTATTCGTGACATATTCGCTAGCCCATTTGAACGCGTGACATAATTACGACCACGCGCACGCATCTTATTGTACATGATGCATAATGTAGGTAACATCAATCCTCTTGTGCAACATTTCATGGATCAATAAGAAATTCTGTAAGTTCACAATTTTGATGATTTAGGACCCTTATTTTCAAATAATTTTAGATTTTTTGCATATATTAACAAAATTAGAAATTCAGGTTTGCAACTGGTCACTTTGTGTTTGGAGCCTTTAAGTATAAAGACATAAATCTCATGAAATGTATTTTCTGCATATATATATTAGGCTTAACTTGTGATAGAATCGAGAGAGTGCGATGTGTTTTACTAGTTTGCTAGTTTTTATAATTTATCTTATCTCAGTAGTATCTGCTTAAATTTGCGTATCTTCGTCGTTTAACATGGTACCAAATCTGCAAATAAGGCTTGTAGGCTTCGATAGCGTCGAGACAAAAGAAATTGTTTCCTCCGGCCTACCGTAGATTACTGCGAGTTCACATGCACATGGTGGCGTAGAAGGATGGCGTGAAAAACCACCCAAGGTTAAATGCTTTACCCAGACTGAGCTATGCGCTCATATGATAAAAATATGTGTTCCGAAGTAGGAAAACGGTGCAAATGAAATAATATAATATATGTGTAGTATGCCAGAGGTTGGCTAGTTTTTCACGATAACGATGCATAATATATAACTAGATATATATAGGATAATATAGAACTATTAATTCCTCATAGTGACTGGGTAAATTAATTTGTGCTGTAGGAAGTCCGTAACATAATTTGATTTGCCGAGAAAATTTTGGAAACAATAGTGTTGTAGCTGTATTAGATAATTTACAGTTCACGGTTATTTAATGCCTTTTTCAATCTTTTCACTTTTTGAGTTACCGCCTCCATGCCTATTTACTACTGTGTATGAGTTTGGATCTAAGTTTGGGTAACTCTGATAACTGGTTAATAGACAGAGGGAAGCCTAAAATTAAGGTAAAAGACATAAAAAACCTAGCATCCAGACTTGCATGCTGACAGAACAACCTGATATCATGCTGAATTAGACCGTTAAACTAGAGACAACAGCGCATAGTGGTACAAAAGTAAATAATTTTAATTTTGAAAGCAAGACCACTGTATGGCACTAAAAATCGTGAGTGCGATTTGCAAAAATGAAAACAGGTATTAATATATATAGTAATTCATCGTCATACGATACTCTGAAACAATCAAAATTGAAATGCGTTACGTTACTTGGTTTAAAAAGGAAGCTTTAGTTAAAATGAGCTTCTGGTGATGGTTACTCCACACCTACCAACGACAAGGACTCAGCGATATCTTAGAATCATATAAGTACCACAGCTGTAATTAAATTTCCGAATTTGAATCTGTATTGAGAACAGAGCTATGGTATTTTATCTATACCTCTGACTATTAGATTGGAATTTAAGTTTTCTCTAGACATGACTATACCCGTTCGGTCACCCATGATTTATATATATGCGTGTGGAAACTGAAACTGACCCCAGCCATACTATTTTGCAATCATTGATACCGAATCGCAAACCCTTTTTACAGGAAAATGGCTGAATATCTTCGGCTTTGCGCTAACTGAAATTTGTCAAGTTCAGATCCAAGTACTACAAATTATACCTTGTGCTCGAACAGAATTATTGCGATCGTTTTTTGTTTTGCATAAATTCGGTTTTCTAATGCAAAGTTAACATTAATATGTGTGCACCTACTGCACACGATCACGCAAGGGCTGCAATTTCCGTAACACTGCAGTTGTCGTTACAATGTAATCCAGACATTACCGGTCGCTATAGACATGGCGCAAGGCCTTAAATTTTTGGTGGACGACGTCTGTAGCAAGCATAGCGACTGATGCTACATATCATATAACACTAATTATAGAAGTTTCACGCCACCTGTAACGTCAACAAATGTTGCTGCACGATGGTGTAACGACGACGTCTGCGTTACGCAGCTGCTGCTACGAAAGCCAAAACTGGGGCACGTTAGTATAACCAGAAATGCAAAATCCACAAGTTGGATCCATCAAACACATTGATTGTTGCGCGATGGCATAAAAGTGGCACGGGAACCATGTAGCAATGTAAGATTCATATCAGAATTGGAGAAGTGAAGACACTACCTCCTGGCTGCAAAAACTCCCGCTTACAGATTAAATTTAATAAGAAAAGTTAAAATACTTTCACTACTATGGAATTGTCTATATGGACCATTGCCTGTCCACGGCCTTTCCAGTTATACTTCAGATCGAAGTATCTTGGTGTCTATGGCACTAATGATTAAGTTACTAAACGGCTTTTAACTTTTACGTGCTCGCATCTTGATGTGAATTACGCATGCTTGTCAGTTTTAAATATGGATTATCCAGTTTTAAAGGTTAAAATTTACTGAAAAATACTGAAAAATGTTTTTATAATCAGAGTGATTACGTTATGCTAATCATAAACATTATTTATACTACTTATCAATCATGAAAATTATTAAATTTGATTAAGGACTATGAATATGCAACCCAGAAATCACTGTGAGCTGGAGAAAACACGCTACCAAGCTTTTAGTATACCAAATAAAACCAGGATGCAATGTGTAAAGTATGATTCAGATTGAGCTAAAAGTTGACTCAAAGCGAGTAAAGGTAAATTCAGGCTTAGGGTTAAAATAGTGAATAGTCAAAATGTTATTTTACGTTTTTGGTGTTTATAAAGAATATAGAGTAGCCCCGGGCTTTCCATAAACACGTAAATGGATACATGAATACTTTCAGTCATTACGCTATAGTTTGTTTTTAACATTTTTGAATACATATTTAAAGATTTTATTCTATTTTAGTTTCTCGGATCTATCAGTTGTCGTGTAATTGGCCTTCAAAGGTGACATCCTACCCGCGCGAGAATTTTAAGCTTAGACTAACCAATGCAAATTGTTTAGATCCGGGTTAATGAATTTAGTTGTTAGTACAGGTTGTTCCATGTTTTAAATAGCTTTTGACATTCCGTTGTATTTTGCACATATCCAGTAGCCCATGTGATCTTTAGTGATCGGACTTACTGTTAGTTTTAGGTTGATATAATATAAAAGTTGTGTTTCCCAGAGATAAGTTCGCTAGTTCTTTGTTACCTATTTGCTTAGATTCGTCTCAAGGTTCTAGAACTGAAACTTTTATTATTAGTTAGCTGCTAATTTTATTGGATTTCGTTTTAATTTCTATATTCTTGCGATGAAAACTAATCTTATTGGCTTTCGTTTTAATTTCTATATTCTTGCAATGAAAACTAGCGTTGTAAGTTCGTGGTACTCTAACTATTGCTCTAAGGGTCCGAAGTACATAACGTTGAACATTTGCTTTAGCTTATACGATAGGAATTCATCATTTTCCTTATTGGGAGAAGCGTTGTGTCCAAATTAAAATACCTAATATTCAAAATAGGAACCTGGACTTCATGTGAATCACGTGTATCAAATATAAATGTGCACATGTTGCGCAATACTACTTCACTTATTTGCAATATTTCTTAAGTTAAGTAAATACATTTCTAGTAAGATGGTGTGAAACAAATTCTAGGTAATGTCCAAAATAACAAATACCCAGATACACGGGTAAATGTGATAATGCTTATTAGTAATGTACATTGCAAATTTTATACTGATGACGTTAAACATTAAAATTAAGTGAAACGAACACATTCACATATCGCCACCGTTAAATTTAGGCGGTCAATTGGTTTTGTTGATTCATGAGCCAGCGTATAAAAGGATAAATATGCAATTGGCACTAGGTGACAATCCGGGTTGTTATCCCGAAGCATTGTGTGGAGGCTGGCCATGATGATTGCCCATTACACCACCCATCATCTTATCCGCCTAGACCAAGGTCTAGTACCTGTTTAACGCATAGGTACTGCGAAGCAATCGTGGCTGAGTCCCTTGCACAAGGAGATTAGCGCGACCACTGGACTCGAACCCCCGACTTCACGATTATAAAGCAGGCGCTCTAACCACTCGGCCACGCCGCCACGAGCCAGCGTATAGCAACCTACGTAATGATACAGTTCTTCATATAGGATTTAGAAATCCAGTGCTTGATTTTCAAATAATATATCATAGTCTAACTATAGACACTCACCTAAAATACCTAGGAGTCTCAGTGTTTAATCTGCTCAAGCCAAATATTCTCTTCACCTTTATGTCAGAAGGCCTATCGCATTATTACCATGATATTTCGCAGTTTCCTATGCTCTAATTGTAACGTTTTTTACTGCTTATATTTCTTTGTAATACCAATCCTCGAGTAGGTATCGCCTGTACAGTCTCCATGTGGCCCTGTCCCTGGAAATATTGATAAACTCGAAAAAATGTTCAACGACGTTTAAGTAAACGTATTTTCCCCTGAGCACGCTTACCATACCCCTCGTATTTACTCAAACAGTTATCTTAAAGCCCTTAGAGATGAGACGCTTGCACGCAAATCAAGCAGTTCTTTTCAAATCAATCAGAGATTTTTCTGTTGGATATAAGGCTTTTCTCGACGGTCTTGTGTAACTTTTGCAAGAGGTAATCATAAACTTAACAAACCACAACATAAAACTAACGTTTTGGGCCATTTTCTAACTGCCCCAGTTGCAAATGCAGGGAAACAACTACCAGCTATGGCAACGAGTTCAACCATTAATCGATACGATAGGTTAGTTACTTTTAAGAAACTACTTCAAGGTTGGTTTTACCAAAATTTGATCAAACCCTGTAATAAGAAATATAAGAAGATTTATCCCTTTTTACTTAATTCATTTATTCACTAGTATGAGACCTATGGGTCATGTTTATTTAAAAGTTGTGGTATATTTTGTGTTATACCTGCATAAGTTTGGAAGAGAATGGTGCTGTTGGTATATTCTTTAATTTTTGGGCTCGCGACGATGCACTTTACTCCGGATGCAAATCCCTGCAACCTGCAACATCCAATGACCGGTAATAAACGTTTTACTACTTCTAAGTTAATCAAACCAATTAATGACAATCATGCAAACCAAGCAATTTGGCGTATACAGCATCTCACATGGCTAAAATTCTAAAAAAACAGAGGTACGGGTTATATAAATGTAAATTTTAAATGGATTTTTCTAAGGATGTTTTCGCTGGTGTCTGAAATAGCATCTAATCAATAAATTAATATCGACTATGGAATATAAACTGATGTTTTGATGACATAATAATCTGGCCTAAACAAAATACGTTGTTTTAACTTATTCTTGCAACACAGCTTATATAGTTAAAGCCGTGCACCAAATTGACTCAACGAACGGTTATCTAAATTAGCTGTATTACAAGTCAGTTGTAGCACAGTCAGACGTGTGTCAAGTGATTTGTACGCACGGTTGAGTTGTTTAACTCGTTCAAACTCGTGCTGACACACTCGTCTGAACTCGTCACAACCGTGCGTACAAATCACTTAACGCACGATAGCTGTGCTACAACTATTACTTGTAACAAAACTTCAACAAGTTGTTCGTAAATGAGATTTATAATTATGATGCCGTTTTTCCCGAAATTAAACACATGTTTTCTAAGCTTGGTTCAAGGAATTTGTCGAGTGTAATGTCAACTTTAATTTCTAATTGTAAAACCCAAATGTGTTTAATGGTACAGGCATTCCAAAATCTTGTGGAAAGCGTCAGCGAAACTCTGCCGATGAGGATGATTGCGGTATTTAACAATACAAAGAAAACGTACGAGTTACAAGTCGTCGTACTAAAGACCCATTTCATTAGCATACGAGAATTGTGGATTGTTCCATGCCAAATCTTCGTCTGATGTTCGAAACTAAGGTGCTAATGCAGGCCAAAATCTCCCAGAACGATCTGTACGTTTCCCTTGTCATGTAACGTTTCACTAACTCTAAGTTATTTGTCGTGGTCACGTGACACACTGAAGAATATGATGTAATAATGATGACGAAACACAAATATGACACGTGACAATTATACTGATCAGGCTGATGCAATGTGTTGCATCAGCTGAGTGGGTAGTAGATAGAAAGGGCTGGTTTTACCCCCCCCCCCCCCACAGTGGTGGGGGAAGTGGGGTGATGACTCATGGCCCCCACACAAGTGTGGTGGTTCATTAATGACCCC
>JASANE010030411.1:0-49572 GCA_030248225.1 Trileptium ribeirensis | reverse complement strand
TAGCGAAGCGTAACTTCAAGAAGGTATTTTCATGTGATTAACATTTAGCATACATGTGAGTAAGCATATGAAGTGCATGTGAATTTTTATATTTTAGATAATATAAATATGACTATCTGCTTTATTTGCAATGATACCATTTCAATTGAAATGGCCTTAGCGCATATGATACTGGATCATTCGGACTTCGTGCACGACTTGTCAGTCGTGTGGCCCGACATGACGCTCACAGGTCTTGCAAGTAGCATACCAATTTTGTGTGCAATACTGGAGCACATACGTCAGTACGAGCCACATGAGTGTATGTGGTTCCATCCTGTCGAAGTGCCTGAGATGGTGGTGGACTACTGTCTCGATTACTATGCAAACACCTTCGGGGAAGGTGTGTGTCCTCTGCACTATCATCCGTAGGGCATTGGGTGGTGAAACTGAAGATAATGAAAAAATACAAAAAAATTGTTTTTATTGTTATTGCTTTATTGTTATCCTGCCGCAGCTGGGCACGGTTGTCCATAGGTTTGACCTATGGCTGAGGCTGATGGCTGCGGCAGGACTATTTATTTGTTAATAATTTATTTACCTCAGATAATGAATAATTACCCGTTGGGTTAATTATTCATTATCCTCGCTTCTGAGAACCCAGCTTCGCTGGGACTGTTGGGTTTAACAGCCGCGCTGGGACTGTTGGGTTTGACAGCTGCGATTGATTGATTAGCTAGATATGCTAATTAATCACCCTCCAGATGACGTCACGTGACCCGGGGTAATTAATCATTATTTCTCCTAAAAATTTGACAGGTCATTAATCATCTGGAGTAGAACCCCCTTTTTCCTACTACTATCCGTTTCAACAAGAAGTTAAATTTTTAACTGTTTAGTTTAACAAGTCCTTCAACGGCATATTTTCCACTCCCCTGAGACCAGAATTTTGAGAAAATTAAAAAAGTGGAGAAATTTGGCAAAAACAGGCACAATATAGCGAAAATGGATGAAAATTTAAGCAAGAATTAGAAAAAATAGTATAAAATTAGATAAAATATTAGCGTAGTTGGAAAAGTTAACTTTTAGTTCGTAAAAATTTCGGGAATTGAACCCTCACTCTCCCCTCACCTTTCCAGCACCTACTCGCTCCCGCTTGGACCATCTGGTACCCCTAACCTCGCGTACCTATAATTCAAACCTATGCCTAAATCTAAAACGGGATGTGTAAGCAGGGCACGAATGGAAAAGCACTCTAAGCAATAAAAAATAACATAAAAATTAAGATATAATAGTTTACACAACTTTATTTTAAAACTATATCGGTTGGCACACCACAGCTATGGCGTCTGTACATAAAAGCAACAACAGTGAAATTCAAAACAACAGCGCAACTGGCATTGTCATTATATGGCTTGGCCTATCTGGTGTGTCATAAATGGTGCAATACTGTTAAAAAGAGCGTACAAATATATAATACACATATTGCATCACTAAAAAGGTAGTAGCCACAAAACGTACCGCATTTATTTCATTTTACTTAATGCAACTACTCTACTCAGTATAGTAAGCGTTCCAAATGTGAACCACCCTTGAAGTACACCATTTTTACTTAACCCTTTATTGCATTATCTATTATCCTGATCGATTAGTCATATTACACGTCGTTGTAAAAGCACTCGTTTCTTTCTACATACCTGTTTCATTGTATTGATTTTTTCCTGGCGGCGTTTTAGTGTTGCTCATCGTCCAGCACGTAATTTGAAATTTTTTGTGCAAGTAATTTTCAAAATTTTTATATTTGGAATGTTCGGATTGTTTTTTCGAAACAGTTTTATATCAAAATAATTCTTGTGATGTTACGGAACACAACATTGCTTTTCGATATAGTTTGTTTTCTGCATTCGCCGCAACGTGAACCACACCTGCTTAATATGAACCAAATTATTTTGCTTAAAGTGAACCATGGTCCTAATGTGCACCATCACTTTGTATAACTATATTTTTAAATTAAAATATAAACATAGAACTTTTGAATAAAATGTATGATGATATGTGCTGTATCGGCATATCAGAGAAACACATAAACTTTGCGTAACTTCGGTGTTTCTAAAAACTGCAATGAACGATGTTGATATTGTCTATATTTGGAAAGCAGAAACTCTGAAATCTGACATATTCATATATAATAGATCTTAATGATATTAAAATTCATGCAAGAATAGTCTATATGTTTTGTTAATGCTCGAATTCACTTTAAATGACTCAACAAACGATGAATTTTGCAATTTTACGTTGAAATGATTAGAGAACGCTTTTGGTTCAATCTATATTCACCCGAAAACTGTTTTCAAACATTAAAATCAGATTATGCTGGTGATAATTCAAGAAAATTTACAAAACCTTTTGAAAACAAAAATTTTTCGAATTTCTATTAAGCCGCCTTTATTCGTTAATGTTCGTTAACCGGGGCGCCATTATGTGACTTGTAACTTTGTAGTGGCGGTGAACTGATGGCCCGATCATAGTAGTGACCCAATTACGGTAATGTGATTCCTATTACCAGTGACACATTCGCCTTCCAAAGCAGCCAATGCGTAAAAATTCTGCAAAGCCCCAAAAGTAGCTGTATTTAAGCACTGCTGCATATCAGACACAAGCTACTGTTTGACGATCAGCTGTTATAAATGATTTAAAATTGCGTTTTCTGTCAGGTCTTAGCCAGAAAATACGGTCCAGTGCAAAAACAGGTGTATATATAAGGAACATGTAAATCACGTGTATGTTCTTCGAAATTCTTTTGTTCGTCTGATGTCGGCTGTCGAATGTTCTTTTACCACCGGAATCGTATGTACCCGAGTTGCAAGCAGCTTGGAAGTATATATGTTTGGCCATAAAACTTATCACAGAAAGAAAACGCCTAAGCTGTAAACCCTGTTCCAAAGCTGCATGTTGTGAACTAAGCCGCCACATAGCCCAACACCTTTTACCCAGCGTCTACTCTTCCTTACGAAGAATTCCCAGCAATCGAAATCACGAATTTTGGTTTACCAGCACTTTAGTATCCACAGTGCTTCTGCCGAAGAGCCGAGCAGACAAGGAAGGCGCATTTCTGATATGTTGAGTAAAGTGCAAAGGACTGTGTTTTTGGCTACTAAATCAAGCAGTGTCTGTATCGGTCGACACATGTGACAAAAATTAGCCGTTGATTCAATTCTTCGATAGCCGTTAGGCAACTGTTTTATGAAAATTGAATATAGACAAAATGTTTCTTGAACACAAGGTCTAATTTCTGGCAAATTTTTTCACTTTACGAGCAAGCGCAGCGTTGTATTGACAGAGTCTGTTCATCTAGGTAGATTGGACGAATCAACGCATTTAGAGACACGACATCAAAAGGACAGGGACGCCTATTGAAAGACAATATTCGACTTGGAGTTCAGTCCATTTATGTCTTTCACCATAATTTAATGCCATCGCAATATTTATACTTCAACCCAAACCCTCACAATGACCGTACAAATATATCATTAAAATTGAGTCAGCTTTTAATAAAACTGTTTTCACGGTATATAGTTGTTTTAAAAAACCGCTGCGCATGACGCAGTATTATTCAGAAAAAAGTGGTTCAGTTTATCAGTGTAGGCACACATACTATATATAATAATTATGAAAAAAGCGAAGAAAAATTATTTGAATGTATTTCTGTTGCCAAATGGGATAATTATGCACATATATTCTCACTCGAGATCATGTTTCTACACCAACATCGCTGCTTTTCAGAAATATGCACGTACGTGGACAACGGTATATCGTATAAGTCAGGCATAAACAGAACACACAAATAAATTTCAAAATTTAAATAAAATGAGTTAACGCGTTAAGCAACGGAACGTTAAAATAGTAGAAACAAATTGTACCATGCCTTTTTATACAAAAAACAAGTCAAACCTAAGCCTCTTCTGACCACAGGCCAGTCTTTGAGCTGGTATATATACATCAAATAGCAGTTTATTGTTCGGTCCTTCGCGTGCTTTGGTATACCACATAAGCACAAAAATAAGATTGACCCTTACTGACCCAATGTTGTTTGGAGAGAATTTAATTCAGTCTCCGCCAAAAATTATCTAACCTTAGGGGTTTTGCAAAACGATATTTTCCAAAATTCACAGAAAACATATACAATACCAGATTATTATTCGGTCCATCGAGACCATTTGATTATCCTTACGTATATCACATAAGCATAAAAATAAGACCGACGCTATTGACCCAACGTTCTCCTGAGAGAATATAGTATCCGTGAATGCTTATGTTTTGCAAAACATTTTTGAAAATTCACAGTAAAACTACATATCGTGGGTTTTCGAAGAGAAGCCACAAATCCCTGTTGGAGATAACAGAGTGTGTGTTTTGTTAGAATAGAACCAACAGTTTATAGTATTTTTGCCCGGAAATGCCTGGAAAATAGTTTCTGCCTCAGGGCTGACGATTGTTGGAAATGCATGTTTGAATTTGTATTCACTTGATAGCTCTCGTGGAGAGCATTCGTTTGGTACCAAATATGCGCCGATATCACAAATAAAATTTTACAGCTGCCGCTGGACCTACTAAACAAAATTATCGGTTTCCGTCTTTATATTTAGTTCCAGTGGGACCTGGAGCCGTATCTATAAGGGACACTGGTGTTTTGTGGTATTTTACCATCATTATGGTATAACGAAGTTTCGTTTTTTCAATATCTCAACTGTAGATAGGTGTACCGACCCCAGAACAGGTTTTTTTCGTGACTGCGGAAGATCTATTGCGAAATCGCAAATATCGGCTTCGCTGTTCCACAGAAATTTTGACTGCGGTTTGTTAAATTTTTTTTCTGTATCTTAATTATTCATTTGGTTATGTTTGTCCCCGATTGTCGGCTTTTGGGAAAAAACCTTTTCCATTTTCTACTGCTTTATAAAAAGCCCTTGTACATTGCTATATTTTGTGATGCGCATGGCGTAGTTGAGAGTTTGTTGATCATGACAAAAAATTATCTTGATAGCTTTATTGGTTATTTAGTTATAGCTGTCACAAGTTGATTAAAAAATTTGAAAAGTCGAATGGGTGATTTTTATGCTCATTTACCATTTTTGGCGTTTTCGGATCTAACGCATTAAATGTACACACGGTTAAAAATAGTATGAGCTATTTGATGGGTCGCATTGCGACAATCGTTTAAAAAAGTTACATCTGTTCGGTGAAGTAATCACTGGAAATTGTGGACGATTCAATACGTTTTAATCGCTGTTATGTATATATGTTAAGTTCTTCAGTATGTATGTTAACTGTTACGGCGATAAGTATTGAATTGGTGGCGTTTTTTTACTTTTTGTGCGTATATACATTGTGGCACCGTTTGCAGAAAAATTTAGGTCATTCTGCAGTTTATGGCGTTGTATAGACATTTTTGTGTTCTGGGATCACATTCATGTGTTCTTGTCACGCAAATTATCAAGTTGGAAGAAAACTGGTAGTTTTACTAGAACTAAACGTAATGATCATCAAAATTGCCACTTTGGGCCCCAAAAGTGTAAGTATAAGCCGTTTTGATGTTATAAGACCATATTTATGTATTTTATGAGGCGACCTGGATAGGTGAAAAATTTATATTTTCGGTGGGAACAGTGACTTTGGCTGCCGGTATAGTAATCACTAGATTGCTAAAATTATTATTATGGGGCCTAAAACTGTTAGTTTTAGTCATTTTGGTGTTGTGGGAGTAAACTTATGTATCCTATGTCATTTAAAGTGATACAGATGAGTGAAAAATAAATGGTTATCTTCGGTGAGAACAATGACTTCGGCTGCGATTTTGTAATCATAGATCGTCAAAATTGTGACTTTGGAGTTTGAGCCATTTTGGTGTCGGGAGTAAATATGTACCCTGTGTCACATAAAGTGATACACAGGTGAAAAATGCTTGTCTTCAGTGGGAACAGTGACTTTGGTTGCCGATATAGTAACCATAAATCGATAAAACTGCGATTTTAGGGTCCAAAATGTCAGTTTGAGCCAATTTGGTGTTGTAGGAGTAAATTTGTGTGGTATCCTATATCATGTAAAATGATGAAGACAGGTGAAAAATGATTAGTATCGGTGGGAACACTGATTTTGGCCGATATTGCAAACATAGATCGGCAAAATTATGATGTTGCAGTCTGAGCAATTTGTCGTTCTGGGAATAAATTTATATATCCTATGTCACGTAAAGTTATACTGATAGGCGAAAAATGGCTGTTCTTAGTGGTAACAGTGACTTTTGGTGTCTATATAAATAAATAATAATATAATAAATATAAATAATAATAATATAAATAATAATAATAAAAATATAATAAAATATAGTCTTGATTCGATTGATTTTAGGCTTCAAATTTTTCAGGTTGTACTTTTTGTGTGGTGGAAGCAAATTTTTGAATGCTTTGCCACGTTAAGTGATACAGTTATGCGAAAAATTATTGTTCTCGGTGGGAATACTGACTTCGGCTGCAGATATAGTAATAATAGGTCCTAGTTTAACACCTAATTGGCGTTAAAATTTCTACAAAAATAAAGTTGCCCTAAAAATTGGAAAAATGCCCTAAACGCGCAAGGAAAAAGAAACTCATAAGGACGCTCGAAAAATGCATCGTCTATTGGAAAAATGCTGCTTTTTAGTATTTTATTATTATAGTAGTGCGAAGCTGAAATTAGTGCGACAGCCAGGTGATTAAAAATACTTTGAGACCATTGGTACTTTTGCTATTTGAGAAAAATGCTTTTAACAATAATACAGTCGCTAAAATGACTGTGAACTAGCCTATGTGTAACCGCTTAATTGTTTGGATAAAATGTAGCAAATATTCAACATTTTAATAGTGCATTCAGTCGCTAAAATCAGCCCTGCATTAGGCTAGAAAAGCCAAACCCATGTGTTTACCTTTTTGTTACATTTCAAATAATGCTAAAATTGTCGGAAACTAGTTATCGGAAACCCCTATAAGTACTTAATAAAATTTTTATTACGTTAAGAATATACATATCGGTTATAACAAGAAGGTTAATCCTTTTGGATGACGATGTGCTAATCATATTATAGCTTGTAATTTTTGAGATCTTGAATGAACTTAAATAATCAGATTTTACAACAACGTTTCACTGATTCAGCAAATTAAGTTTGAAAATGATAGTTGTTGAACTGGATATAAAATTTGTTTTACATAACAGGTCAATTTACTAAATTGTTCTGTTTTTCAAAAGTTTGGTTTAGCTACATGTGCTATTTTTGTTTCGTATTTAGGGTAGCGACCTAACGTCATGGAAATTAAAAAACAGTTTTGGAACAGTGAATATAACAGGCAAAGGTGGCTTATGTATCGTATATCATGTAAAGTGATAGGTGAAAAATGGCTGTATGGTTCGGAAGAGTGACTTTGGCTGCCGATATAGTAATCATAGAGCATCAAAATTAAGCATTTGAGGCCCAAAAGTGTCAGGGTGTTGTGGGAGTAAATATATCCTATGTCACGTAGTTATCAAGATAGGTGAAAAATGGTTGTTCTGGGTTCGGAACAGTGGTCTCGGCTGTCGATGCAGCAACCCACATTGTTCCATATTAGGCGTTTTTGATGAGTTTGGCTCAATTGCAAGAGCAACATATTTTTGTGCCTTACGTGAGCTAAAGTGATTCAAGGGGATGAAAATCTACCTAACTGACGATGTAGGAACGTAGGTTAGCAAAAATCTGCGCAAAACCCATGGTTTTCCGTTTTATAACAGAAAACTAAACATTAGCTTCCTTATTATAATCTAAGTATATTCTCAATGCAACAAAAATTTTATTAAGCACTTAGGAGTTTCCATAACCTAGTCCAGAGTCCATTTTAGCGACTGCATGCATTACTTGAAATGTAACAAAAGCGAAACAACAGGGGTTTGGCTTTCCTAGTCTAACCCAGGGTGCTTTTATGGAAAAGATGTACCATTAAAACATCATGAATAATATTTGCCAATTTTATCCAAATAATGAAAGGTACAAGGGGTTTCAAATAGACTAGTCCACGGTCATTTTAGAGTCTGCATAAGTGTTAAAAGAATTTCTCCCAAATCCCAAAAATACAAATTATCTCAAAGCATTTTACCCATAACCTTGCTGTCGTAATCATTTTAGCTTCACGACTGCTATAATAATAAAAGTAGCGTTTTTCCAGTACCGAAGAAGATGAATTTTTCGAGTGTCCGTACAAGGTTTGTTTTTACTAGCCCATTTAGTGCATTTTCCCTCTAGTATATATACATAAAAATATAGGAGCGTACATGCATACAGGTTAGTTGGGAATATACAGATAAATATATAGGAACGTAAAAGCATACAGGTCAGTTGTGGAATATATACACATATAGAAACGTACATGCATACAGATCAGTCCTAAAATATATAGGAACGTATAAGCATACAGGTAAGTTGTGAACTATATAAATATATAGGAACAAACAAGCATAGAGGTCAGTTGCAAAATATATAAACATATAAGAACGCACATGCGTACAAGCCAGTTGTGGAATATATAGATAATAAATATATGCATACAGGTCATTTGCGGACTTGCATGTTATTTGAACTGTTATCAGGATTTGGGGTATAAAACACAGAAGCACTTTACATTTTTCAGTTCTCAAATTTTTAAATTCAGAAAACGTAACGCTTGCATCGGCGAAAATATCCGTTTTAGCGATATTCTTATCGCAAACAAATAGACTGTGAAGTGCGGTAGCCGCAAGCTCAATTGATTAAAACGAGCTAAAAACTCTTATATGTATTATATAAAAAAATGACGGAAGCATAATGGGAAATGAACACGAATGTGTTAAACTGAAGATTTGAGGATTCACATAAAAACAAAAATTGTCTGTTTCGCTGACAGAACACAAGGAATGTCACGATAAAAGAAAAAAAACAGTGGAATTGAAAACAAAGATGTATTGGCGAGTTTCAAATATGCAGAAAAAATCCTTAATCCTATTTTCTGAAAGAGCCAATAAATTTGTTGTAACAAAAGCCGGCTTTAAAATTTCAAATCTTTAAAAAAGTATATTTTATTTTTATAACAAAAATATTAATGAAACAAAGCTGACAACAGTGATTCACATTATTAATAAAATTATTTTTTAAGTATTAATATAATTACCATTCTTCGGCTAATGTATGCCCATTGTACATGACTTCAAATTGGTTTATTTTAATATAAAATTAGAAGTGAGAGAGGATAGTCGGGCTTTTTGGAAAATGTCGCAATGTGAAAGCAAATGGAATTGTTTCTGATGTTCTTGGTAAACATATTAATTTTTACATTGTTCCAATTTTGTTATATCGCTGTGCCTATCGAACTTGATTTTCTACTTTGTCAAGATATGCGAGTAACTCATCGGCCTCTGGACCCACACTCCAATAATTATAGAAAACACGGAAAGACAATTTTTCATCAAAACTCAAAACAAGTTTTAAAGTCAACATGAATAATCACAGAAATGTTCGAAATCTTTTTATGTCTTTTTCAATAAAAATAAGCGCCCGATCGAGGGTTGACAAGTAAATTCTGAACAGTGCCAAACTTCCAGGCCCAGTTCTGCTTTGCTTGACTACTAGTTGGCTTAGCTAGAACTGCTTGACGAATAAATTTCGCACGAGCAGACTGATTACCAAAGTTTTTTCAAATAAATAATTTTGGCTTTGTTGAGGAAGTCCTTAGCCTCGTGAAACACACTACATTTTTGAAGGTCGTACAGGGGATAAAACATGTCCAATACTAACTACAGCAAATAATGGCAATGTCGGCTTTTTGGTGACTAATACTAGACCATATAAAACACTCTTTTAAAAAACCACACACTTAGCGAACGCTTACGAACTTGAACCGAACGAACCGTTTACGGCTACACATGACTTATATCCATAGCTACCATCGAGGGCAATCGACAACTTAAAGAACGAACACCTCTTGAAATACCCGACTTTAAAACTTAATTGAGCAACAAAATACTGACTTGTAATCAATTAAATGCAGTCCAACAACAGCAACTATCTTCATTACTTACTGATTTTCGAGATGTCTTTGCACAGACTAATCATGATTTAGGTAAAACTGACATTGTTAAGCATGGAATCAACACTCAGAAACGCAAATTACTTCACATCCTTAGATTTAATGAGTGGGTATTGGCAAGTGGCTATGGATGAGGCATATCGAGAAAAAAGCAGCGTTCTTCACTTATTCTGCGCTCTATGACGGAAAGTGATACCTTTTGGACTATGAAACGCGCCAACAACTCCCAACGACTTATGGAAAAGGTATTACGTTGGTTAAGTACGAAGTTTTCCGCTTGCTACCTTCATGACATACTAATATTTTCGGAAGCCTTTGCAGAGCACCTAAACCATCTATGAGAGGTGTTTGCTCGTTTGAATAGGCATAACTAAAACTAAAAATCATTAAGTGATAAAACCGGAAGTTTCATTTTTAGGCCACATAGTGGGTCAAAATGGACCTCATATCGATCCTAAGAAGATAAAGGCAGTACAAGCTTACGCTGCGCCCACAACTACTACCGAACTTAAGAGGTTTTTGGTATGACTAGCTACTACAGAGGCTTCATACCACGCTATGCAACTATTGCAGAACCTTTGCATAACCTCCTGCGTACAGATATATAATTTGTATGGTCAGTTTCTTGCACATACGCTTTCGAGCAACTAAAATCGTGTCTAGTTAAGACACCAGTTCTGACATTTCCAAACTTTACTAGAGAATTCTTTCTACACACCGATGCAAGTGGAGCAGGCATATCCGCTGTGTTGAGTCAGCGTTATGACGACGGTATAAGACCTATTGCATATGCTAGTCGCTAACTACAGAAACCTGAACTTAAGTATCCGGTTACAGAAAAAGAAGCATTAGCAATTGTATGGGTTGTTCAATACGCTAGGCCTTACTTCTTTCTTAAGCCTTTCACAGCAATAACTGGTCACAGACCGCTTAAATGATTAATAGAACATCAACGCACTTCTTTAAGATTAACTCGTTGGGCACTAAAGCTACTAGAGTACAACTTAACTATTGATTATATTTCTGGCAAAAAAACTGTATGGCGCGCCTCTATGTGCTGCAATTAGCACGAATATCAAACCTCCAGTGCATGACAACTCACATTATTTATATATTTGTGCTACACAAAATCTAGATTTAGGCAAAGTAAAGCTGATACAAACTCAGGATACGGAAGTTGCTTTACTATTAAACCGTCTAAGTGAAAACAGTTCAGACGAACTACCTACCAACAACTTGGTGGAAAAAATCGTACCTTGATAAACTTGGACAAGGTCGACACCACGCCTTTTAATCCTAAATCTGACAGGTTGGTGCAGAAATTCAACCGTACTATGTCTAACATGCTATTTATGTACACTAATGCACAGCAGAATGACTGGGATGAATACTTCCCATTCATTCTATTTGCTTATCGCACGAGTGTACAGGAATCTATAAGTGAAAGAACTTCATACTTATTGTTTGGTAGGGGCCCATACCTACCATCAGATATTGCATTGTTTTCCTCCATTAAGACTAGTCTGAATGACTAAAACTATGCAACTGAGGTTACCAAAAAGCTTTCCTCTGCTTGGGGGACCGCGCCAAAGGCAATTACTAAATTTCAGTTAAAGCAGAAATCCTACTACGATCGCAATACTATGAATCACACTTTTGCTGTTGGTGAAGGAGTTCTACTTTTCAGACTAAAAAGAACTAAAAATTTTACTACAAAATTGGCACAGCCGTGGAGAGGACGCTATAGAGTTATAGATTTAAACCCAACTACGGCTCTGATTCGACCATGCGAGTTCCCAGATAAACCTAGTTTCCGAGTCAAGGTCATGCATGTGAAGCGCTTTTATGGTCCTTATGTCTCACGCTCAAACTTTACATCACCAGGTAGTTCTGATACAAGCGATGTTGCTTGGGTACACATTCCGGTTTCTGAGAACGTTACAACTAGCAAAGATACCCAACTTCACAAACTAAGGGATAAAGTCGATATTATGTCAGACCTCTTCACAACCGAAACTAAGCAACTTATTAGATTTATAAACATAACCTTAGTGTAATTATTATATTACTTTTCCGCCTTTACAGATTTTATCTAAACTCATTTCAGACGAAATTGAGAGTGCAAATATTTATTTTAATTTACTATTTTCCTTATTTATTAAATTAATTTATTATCTTAGGGATCACTCCCATCTAGGTCTCTTTCGTCTCCTCTTCAATCTTTCTTGCATATCAATCTTCGGGAAATGTAACATCATTATTACTATGCCGAAACCATACAGTTTTCACATGCGGTCTGAACGTCCTCCACAGTCTATAAGGTCTCGCTATGATCATTTAGAAACCTGCATTAGGTTTGAGGAATTCTATCGCTATGGCGATTGCGACTGTAGCGCAAGATCCATGTTCAACATATCTGACATTCTGGACTTTGACTCGGTCTAAAATAGACGATCTGTCTGGCAAATTAGAACAGTTCCTATCAAAGTTCAATGAGTTCGGCGAACAACTATGCAAACATCAAGCTGAGTGGACTTCTAATGTCGATTTAACTATGTTTGAACTGCATCTTGGAGTGAAAACTATCAGCGAAACTATTCATCCACTACATCAGCAGATGTTTCCTATTTCTGCATTATCCATACATGAAATTGCAGAAACTCTTAACGACTAATGGTACGTCAGCTTAACGGTATATACCTTCTCTTTATGTTATTTAAATCTTATTACACAATATTAAATCTCTTGGTACCTTATTGGAAATTTCTAACGTATCGTTTGCCCGTTATTCAAAATCCGGTGTATATCATTTAACCTGAGGGTACTTAATTGAATTCGGAGATGGAATCGAGGAATTCTCACTAGACCGCATTATGGTTTAAAAAATGGGCGTCCGTTTATTTTTTTCTCTGTAAACAGGACTTCGTTATCTTAACGTAAACCGATATGGATGTGTTATCGCTCATATAAAAGCTACAATACTCTAGATGTGCCTGTTTGAGGGTTTATTCCGATTCGACGCGCCCAGGTCCCACTACAGGGGGACTAAGGGTTGAGCCCAGGGGTACATGGCTAAAATGGGCCATTGTTTGGGTCATTTTTGCTCATAACTCGGCTACCCCTAATCCGAATTGAGTCATTTTGATATCCAAATATGTGTCCTAGGAACCTTTATTTATGGATATATAAATTTTGGTCGGGTCCGCATGGGGCATGGGGGACTTTAGCAAATGGTCAATTTCCAAAATTTTGGTCAAAATTTGTCGAGATTTTGTGAATTCCGATTTCGCGATTGAAATGACTATTTTGTTCTCTAATAGACTTTACAGTGTCAAATGACAATGGTATGCGGCGCAGCTTTAGTTTACGCATGCACTAACTAAGCGCAAGATTTACATTAAAGAATCTGAAGTCCACAGTATTCAGCGGTCCAACACTAATCTGAAATGCACACTTCTCTGCTGCCCTTTTATGAATTAAATTTTATACCACTCCAGTAGCACTATTCTTCTACTTTTTCATTTTTAGAGAAAGATACTTCACACCAGTAGCAGCGCTTTTCATGCCAAAATATATAATTTACTGAGCTGATCTGAGCAAGTCGGAATACCTATAACACAGGTGGCGTTCAAAGTTCAAGAGGTAGTGAATAATCATGTACAAAAGCAATGGAGATACTATCCCACCTTATGGGCAGCCTTGGTTAAGTTTAAAACGACCTTATCTTTATTCACAGTGGCTTAGACCTTTCTCCACATTAAAAAAATTCCAGGCAAACGAGATGCATCGTGGGAACATTGAATTTTGTACATACTTCGACAAACGCCTCAATCATAGTGCCATGACATCCACCTCCGATAGTTAAAAGCCTTTTAGAAAGCTTTACTGCAACAACGGACACACGTTCATGCAGAGCGGAGGTAGTATATAGTATGAACTTATACCACGCCAATATAAGTGTTTGACATTGGAGTTTGCATCAATCCTACACGTGTTACTACAATACTTGTGTAATAATTTCTCTCTAAAGTTTTTAGAATATAGCAGAAGAGGCAGATAGGTCTAAAAGATTTTAGATAATCGCAAGTATTCTAAGGTTCGGAATATACACTACTACGATTTTTCACTGCTGTGAAAGTAAAATCGCTAAAAGTATGCAGTAAAACGATTTATTTTCCCATGCACCGACTACTTATGAGTGCAGGATTTTTCTATAGCTTATAATATTTGAGTAGTTGAGGAATGCGTCGGGTAGCTTCTTGCGCGTTTAAAAAGGCAAGCCGTGCACAAACACGTTGAGAATACACATTCTTATTCTATGACATGCACCAGATATGAATATATATATTATATTATATTCTAACAGTCTGATGAATAATTAGCCCCGTTCTGGAATGAGATGTATTGGTTGTCAGAGAATGATTAGTCCGTATCAGTAAATACAGTAGAGTGTGCTTATAGGGAAAAAGTATTACAGTAAAATGGTCCTTTAATAAAGATCAAATTTTTGATATTAAAATAAAGGCGATTATAGTAAAATGTTTTCATTGTGAATCTTTCGATTCGTCCCAAGCGATTTTATTATATGCGCACTTTACTTAACTTGGCAACATTCAGTAAGGATACTGTAATCTGAGGTTTGCGAAAGTGGTATATATTTTTGCGGTAGGTAAATGGAAGCACAAGAACTTGATCACATTATTTCGACCGATATAAAATAGAAACGAAATCACAATGACCGAGACTTCTCTGAATTACTTATACATAAATGATTTCTAAACAATTGATTTTAAGTCACACTTATGATTGTAGGTCTGTATCGTTCCTGACTGTAGTATACTGTAATCTGAGGTTTGCGAAAGTGGTATATATTTTTGTGTTAGGTAAATGGAAGCACAAGAACGTGATCACATTATTTCGACCGATATAAAATAGAAACGAAATCACAATGACCGAGGCTTCTCTGAATTACTTATACATAAATGATTGCTAAACAATTGATTTTAAGTCACACTTATGATTGTAGGCGTGTATCGTTCCTGACTGTAGTTTCTATGGTCAGGGCTATTAACGACATTGAATGTCAGGAACGGTTGCTCTGGGTGACAGTGGCTGCCATTTATTCTTCTTTCAAGTTCTGCATGAGAATCTATCTGAAAGATTTTGGATATTTATTTGAATATCAATTCTAGATACCACATTTTTATCGTAGAATTTTGGGCGCTAGAAAAATAGGCGTTTTTTATTATTAGTAAGCATAACCCAAGACCCGTCAGTGCTCCAAACGCCTGTGTACATAGTTTATGCAAAGTAGCGACAAGTCTTGTCTCCCACTGAGTAGACGTCATCAGAATCTCCAGGACCATGATTATCCATTGAAGTATTCGCGATCGCACGTGCAGAATGCTGAAAACGCTTTGACAGGGCAAGGAACGATTTGACTTACTGGAATCACATATGGCCGAAGCATGCTGTATTGGCGGCGTTACCCGTAAACTAGTAACTGAGGATGTCTGGTTACTACCACATTTAAGTGAAGATGCAGGGCTGGCTTGTATAGCGGTAGGGGAGGTTGGTGCACGAGGTACGGCACGAAGAATTCGGAGTTCCCTGCTGTTGCTACATTTTTGCAGATGGTTGCTGCTTCATATCCATCACACGTTACCTCTGTAGCATTTACGGTGGTGGTACTGCAGGAAAAGACACAGCGCCAGAACCCAAAACGCTATTAGTATCTGTATTTTTCAATACAACATAAAAACAAAAAGGTTAATAATTGGGTAGAAGGCTGCAGAGAACAGTTATCTTAGCAAAACAATATGAATTTTGCTAAAATAATTAGCAAAATAGTAGGTGCACGCAGCTTAATGTGAACGACGCATTACTAGTGGCCATGGTCATTAGTCCACTGTGTCACCCCTCCACGACTTTAGATAGGAGAAGGGAGGTTTGTGAAACGCAGCGGGTGAGCCGGTGCGAACTAAGATGCTGAGAGTATTCAAAAGTAACGAAGCAACAGAATCTTAATATTAAGTATTAAGCCAGGTAAAAACAAATGGCTATAAGTATACATAAGTAACTGAATTTATTAGAAAGATTTATATAAATATAATACGCAAACATGTAGCACATCAATACCAGAATTAAACTATTAATAATAAATAAAAACATATGCCCTCGACATTAACAAATATCCGAAGCCAAAAGTACTTTTTCTAACAGACACGGCCAAATATAAAACCTAGTCGAATTTCTATGAGCCTCGACCTATTAAGCCACAAGCTGCAGGTTGTCAGATTCAGAGTGCCCATTCGTTCTTGAGTGCGAAATTACCTGTTTTCCGAAGTCATTTTCCCTTTTTTCTAATAAATTAATTATAATTGCTCAACGGATGAGATATACAGCAATTAGGTTTGCACAAAGTGAATCATTTTTTGCAGCCAAAAATGCAAATTTATGGTAGAATATTTGAAATGCTAATTTCATGAACGAAAACACCAAACAACTTAAAACTTCCAAGCTCTGTATTACATGACTTGTGACCAGTGATACCAAATTGGCAGTAAACCGTTCCGTCTTAGTAAAGCGTCAGAAACCTATTGCAAATTCAAAAACCTGGTTATGATCCACATTAGTCACTGTTTCTCATCATCAAATTTTTTACAAAGCAACACGATAAAGATTTGTAAAAAAACTAGCCGCAATAACGAATACAGTAAACTTTATCAGTGAGCATACACATAATAAACTGTTCGTTTGCGTCGTTCATTATGCAAAAACACCTTGCTGAACCCCGATGTTTTTCAAACGTCCGTATGGGTTTTTCGTTGGGGTTTTACTCCTGATGTTAGTTCTCGCGAATTGAGGCCGAGTATGGTAGGTAGCATTCTCAACCATCACGGGGAAGCCAGTTGTAACAACTGTTTATGGTATACATTATGTGGCCCATGTCACCTTTAGGGGCTTCCCAACTACCCGGGAAAGATTTTAACTATTTATGTGTGTCTTTGTTCAATTAGACACACAAATTTTCTCAACACTTGTTTTCCCATTTTCCGTCTTCCCAGTTGGGAAGATGGGAAATAGGGAATTCGGGAAATTATTTCCCATCTTGCCAGCTGGAAAGATGGGAAGTAGGGAAGACGCTCACATCACAAAATCAAGGTCACAAATATTGAAGCAGAAGATTTATAATTCGGTACGCCTGAGTCCCGGCGTATTTATGTCAATGCGGCTAATTCGTTGTCCATGCACTTGTTTGGGGCGTTTTAAGAACTCGTCGATGACCAACCACTTTTCTTCAGTCGTAGTGCTAGGTCCATTACTTGGTCCCGTGGCTGTAGCAATAGGTTCTCGTATTCTAATATGAATTTCTAGTTTTCCACCGATTGGGCGTCGTCCATCCATTAAATCAAGACTTTCATGTATTTCCGCTACGCTTTCCAGCTGAGCGAGTTTAATGTCTGCATGTGCAACAACTTTGTCACTGCGAAACCAATGACCTAAACCAACATCATTTCCAATAATAATTATTATACTATTCTCATCATGAACATAACTGTTATAAGGAAGCCAGCACTACAATGCTTGCCATAATAAACTTTTCCTGTACGAGCGATTTTGCAACGAGCGCATACCGAGAAAGTTGCTAAATTTCAAAGTAAAATAAGATATTTTCCAACGACCAAGTTAAGAGCGACCAGCTGTGAGTTGTGGCCAGTATTGTAGAAAATATTACGGCACAACGGTTGGTAGTACAGACTTTATTCAGCTGCTAGATCAAATTCATTATTAGTTGGTTTCATTATCACTAAGCGTAGCGGTTAAAATTATTGATCCTAAGTTTTACAATTTCGCAACCCTCTTGAAATATTAAACAAATGCAGAATCCTGAACCTTCATCTCATTTCTAAAGTCACTGTAGCTGAAACACTGACTGCTGAAAACTATTTAAATACTAGTAAGTCGCAAGCTAGGGCGAAAAGGAGCGAGCTTAAATTTTATCATTTTCTTTAATCACCTGAACAGGCTGGGTTTTATGTATATACCACCCTAAAACATCTTGAACACTAAATCCAATGAAAATCCTAACACCTCGTCGACGTTAAACCCATCAAAAACTAACAACGCATCAAGCATTTGTGTTGGTCTCTATAAATAGCCAAACCATCTTATTCAGCCTAGCCGAAGATCAACGAATCATATTCGACCCCACAGCGGTCTATGGAGTGGTCCCATAAAAAATTCGTGGTAACCAAAGTTATTATCTCGATCAGCTGATTCTGTGATATACATTTTACGACGCGAAGCCTGTGTCGCGAGATATGGGCTGCGACACACTTGTGCCCGTATGGCTAAATTTGGCAAAGAACCATTAAAAACCTGTTTTTTGCCATTTTAACCTCGAAAATGGTATCGGAATTGTTCGCGTTCAACTAAAGACTGATCTCCGTTACATTTGCTGTTGAATGAAAAAAATTTACCGAAATCCATCAATCCGACTATGAGTTATGAATGGCAGAAACAGACAAAACAAATTTTTACGATTTCTCCGTAGCGCCCTCAATGGAAACTCCGCTTGCTCCGTTTTAATATGCGATGTGTAATTCAAAATTTTCGAATTCTTATAGGTACAAGCAAATCTTTCACCATTATAGAAACGGCTAGCGATGGAACTAACAAAATCCGTCTCACTACGTAAAAGTATGAGCTAATTCTTTACCGTTATAAAAACGGCTAGCGATGAGCCTGACAAATCCACCTCACGACGTAGCCATCGTGTAGGGTGGAAACGGGTATGCTTATGCTATACCGTCTGGATAAAGGGACTTCGCTTCTGAGTTACCTGTAAGGGTCCCGCACGGCGGCTAGGAATGCGCGCAATCCGTGGATAGATCAACCTGGCTAAGGTGATCTCTGGTCGACCCTGCTGCCTTGTGGGTAAGATATGAACGCCGAACGGCTGGGAGAGGTGATATTCCAAAATGAATTGCCAACCTCTCCGTGGCTACTGAGGTGAAGACGTTGCTACATTGTAAAATACGCCGCCAATACATAAAAAGTCGTGTATATAAATTCAAGCGTCACTAATGCTAGGTACCCACACGGTAGTTGGTAAATGCGAACGCTAAATGCTAAGATGCTAAACATGATCTAAATATTGCCTCTTAAAATATGAGGACACTCCTCCCGGAAGGATCCCAAACGTTTCTGACATTCTCTCTTCCGCGTTTCAGTATCAATATTGCCTGTTTACTGGAAGTCCGCTATGCAGGTAGCAGACTTGTGAAATTGACAATGCCCAAATCAGATGGTGTTCAGTAATCCAGCAAAACGAAGCAATTACAGAAATTACAATTCGTGTTCGAACACAATTTTGACGATTTCCTATTTGCAGGAAAACGCCTATGAGCTTTTCATTCGTATCTGTCTCTGTTCGTGAACAAATGCAACAATAATAACGTCACAAAATAATCGGTCTTGTGGTAGAGCTCGCAGTGATCGCAAACAAAATCAGCCTAATTCAATCCGGATTTCTGTCTTCCTATTGACCCCCTGAACTTTGGGTCAATCTTCTTCCTCACACCATCCCCTATTGCCTGCCGAAACCCCGCTTGCTGCTGTCAGAATGCAATAGCCAAGAAATGTTATGGGCAGGCTACATCAGATGTTCATCATCTCAATCAAACGGCTCAACTTCAAGTAAGTTCAAGAACAATAATCCGTATAGCTTATATTATTCCGGTTGTGATGATGACGGAATCAATAGTGGTGTCGGCTGTTGTTTTCAAGCATTTCTGAGGTGTTATAGATTTTCTACCAAGTGCGAGTAAACACGAACCCAAAAGCGCTGCGTATCGTTGCAGTATATTCATCATCCAATATTTCGAAACACGTCAAAAAAGACAAGTTCAATGATCATGTGTCAATAGTCATTTCGAATATAAACAAAAATTATACAGTAATGATTTGTGGCGACTTCAATGCCAAGTTCGGTACAGCTGAGACTGCAGCAAACGAATTTATTTGTCGACCGATGCAGCAATGGTATGCGATTGTCCTCATTGGTGGTTAAACAGAAACTCGCTGTAATGAACACGAAAATCCGCACAGACCAAAGCACCAGCAGTTGACATGGAAATTTAATGACCACGATAGCCAAATCCAAATAGATTACGTTTTCGTTCCCTCATACTGGAGGTCTTAGTATCCAGCTTCTGAGTGAACTAGCCATACCTTCTGATTACATGGTTGCGGAGTGTAGAGTCAACGTTCAATTGGGAATGGGATAGCAATGGCGAAAGCAAAAAGAGACGGCTGAGAAAACTATCTTAAGTGCGGTAGCCCATTTAAATGTGTCAGGTTTGGACAGAATCGTTTCGCATTGCTAAGCAGCAATGCATTTTACTCAACACTGGAAAAACGTGCGGATTCTATCAGGGTTGTTGATATCCAGTTTAAAAGATGACTTGTCTTAGTACTGTCTTCTGAGAGTAGTACTTGTCTTCTGTCGCAAAAGAAATAGAGAAAGAGAGCGGACGCCCTGATATGGCCACGCTTTTCCAATTTGTTCATACTCGACGCAATCCAGTCATTGTGATGCTGCGCGATCCATTGGGTAACGCATTATCAGGATGAAAGTTACAAAATAATAGAAAAAAACTCTTGCAGAATCGCTCAAAACCGGCAAGCAAGCCACTTGCAAGCTTGGTTAGCTTTTTCGACATTGATCCCAACCGAGGTAGTCCGAAATCCAGAGTACTATGCGAGAAATGTCTTTAGGAAAGGTTGCAGATAGGGCGCCCGCTCCTCGACGAATCTAACTGAAACGGAGCGAGCTAAACGAGCGGAGTTTCCACTGCAGATGCTAGAGGGAAAATCGTGAAAATTTTTTCGTCTGGATCTGTCATTCATAACTATCTTGGGAAGAAATTGCGGTAATTTTTTATTCGATAGCGAAAGTGGCGAGGGTGTTCCCTTTAGTTGACCGCGAATAGCTCCGATCCCATATTCGGTGTCAAAATGGCAAAAAAAGACTTTTAAGAGTATATATTTTGCCAAATCTGGCCATACGGATACCACTTTTTCCCAGGCCATATCTCGCGAGACAGGCTTCGCATCGAAAATGGAGAGCACCACACAGGCATTCGCAAATGGAGACAGAATCATCTCATCGAGATCTACAATTTTGGTGACCACGACTTTTTTGTGGGACCATTACCTGCTCCGTTGTGGAGTAGAATATTATGCCGACCCTTGGCTAGAAATACCGATTTTTCAATTTTCGGCAAGTTGTTGCATGTTTTTACCTTTAAGCGAGTGCTTATTAGGTTATTAAGCAAGTTGGATACGATGATTATGCTATCTGGAGACTAAATTGACTATATTATGCCTTTTCTTTGGGTTTCGAGGGTTTTGCGGTCGGCGAACTCGATTTTCGAAATAGAGCCCATTTCCAATTATTGTTTGGTTATGGAATACATGCAGGTTATCAAAATTGGTCTATATAGGTTTTTCTGAACGTTGAATGCAATAATTTGATTTTCTTCAGCCGATGTTGAACGTGCATATTTCACGACCTTTCATGGGTTTTTAATGAGTGTTGGGTCAGTGAATCCGATTTCCAGAATATAGTCTGTCTTCTGTTATTTGGTTGTGTATTGCATATAGGTCATCAAGAATTGTGTATATAGGTTTTCGGTATACTGCATACGATGGTTTGGTTATCTAGAGTACAACACGAGTATCTCATGCCTTTTCAGGCGTTTTCATTGGGTTTTAGTGTCAATGAACCCCATTTCCAGAAAATAGTATGTCTTCAGTAATTTGGTACATTGTATCAGAAATTAATAGTCTAGAGGTTTTTCGATATGCTGAATATAATGGCTTGGTTATCTAGAGTTCAGTGTGCGTGCATTTTATGGCTTTTAAAGGCTTTCTAATGTCTTTATGGTCAATGAACCGGATTTCCATAATATAGTGTGTCTTCAGTTGTTTGGTTACGTATCACGTACAGGTCAACAAAATTGCCTATATATGTTTTCCGGTAGGCTGAATACGATGGTTTCAGAGCATGTGCGCGTCCAAGAAAAAATAGAGGACAATTTGGTCTAAAATAGACGACAACTTAAACTGGCGCATGCGGAAACAGTAACGCAAAAACTCAGAATATCAGCCTTAGCAACTTTGTCTGCGAGAGTCAAGGCAGGCGATGTAGACGACGATGCCAGGGTATCAGCACCCAAATCTGCTGCGATGCAGAGGTGAATCTGACCCTCTTGTGATTTGATCATGCCAATGTATCTCGTACTCTGCGTATGCTATTTGACAGCGGAATAGCCTTGCGACTTTACTAGGAAGGATTTGGCGCAATAATTGCACTTTGCAGACGCCGAACTCGAACGGCCAGGAGATAACCAAGTTCAATTAGAAATTCCGCTAATCGTCGGCTGCTCCCAATCCGACCAATAAGCAGTGTCTCTCGGCATTATAACAGATGACCATATACTTTATAATTAACTGAAATGGAAACAACATTATAAGCTCGATCAAAAACCGAAATGATACATACATATAATTTGACTATTAGACAAATTTAATGGTAGTAAATTGGATCTAAAATAGATGAGTCATTCCATATCACTGTGACTTCTGTCTGTGGTTGTGACTCGTGATCTCGGGAAAATTTCTGATCCTGGCTCTTGTAGAAGCGACAGTGTTTGGCTTGACCCAGGGCAAATTGTGAGCGATAAAAACCGAGCTTATAATATTGCAGTCCAGATCAGAAAATTAAAAAGTGAGCATATAAGTTCATGTTCATCCAAAGGCTATGCAAAGCTCCAAGCAGATGCGTCTTCCGTCACAAAGCGCCACAAGCGTTGCACGTAAACCGATTGCTTGCTTGTCAATAAATGAGGGCACTGCAAGTAATATAACGGTTCCTCATAACGTAAGTATTGTTCGTAATCAACACACGCTATTCCCATGCTGCAAATCATTAAGTATCAATACTGAGGGTGTCGCGGTTCGGAATTTTTGCTGGGGCTGGTGGGAAGCACAAGGACTTCTACATACAATCTGCATGATACTAGCTGAATATTAACAACCAAACAGTAATTGACAGATAACTACAGGTTGCGATTCTATTTATGGGCACGAATTATCGGTCGAAAAAATTTTTTTTGACCTCAGGTCGAACTAGAGGACAAACACCCAAAATTAGAGGACAATAGAGGAGAGTTTCAAAATACAGGACAAATAGAGAAATAGCTAGGACAAGTCCATGGTTTGGTTATCTACAGACAAGCACAAACATTTGATGCGTTGTCAATTGTTTCCGATGGCATTATCAGAATTTTCAATAGTTTCCGGGTTCAAGAAGTTATAGGATGGTATATACATTATTAAATACAGCCTGTTAATAGTGATTAAACAAAATTACATCTTACAAGTGAAACCACGCTTACTCCGTTTCACCCTTGCTTGCGAGCTACTTTTACATAAGATCTGGATTAATAACGCGCACCTGGAAGATGCAATAGTCTTGCACCGTTTCAGGAAGCGTGACAGGCGAAATGCTCAAATTATCTCTGATTCTCGCTCTTAGAAGTGTGCTTCAAGATAATTAAGCGGTTTATTCTATAAAGACTCAAACCTGCCATCGACCAACATCTATGTGAAAACCGGACAGCTTTCCGGAAAACGTCAAGAATAACGAAAACCGTCTGTCGTATGCTTCGTGTATAATGGGGATTGAGATATAATAGTAACTGACATTTTGTGAAAGGAGTACGATGTGCCGTCATCAATCTGTGACTGCACATTATTACTGCATAGAACTTCGAGCAATGTCCACGATATAGCCAAACTACTTGTGAATTTGAGATAGCAACATGTGCGTGCCAAGGTTCAATATTACCTCCAGCCCTGTTCAAATGTTATAATTTGTTGAGTGCTTGATCAGACACCCAACAGAATGCGTCAGCTTGGCGCTACTCTTTACCAGAGATTTTTCAAGCTGTTGGATTTTTCGTTCTCACACATTATCATGCTTGGCGAGATTTCAATCGATATTTAACGCCCCTTAAATGACTTAGCTAAAGTAGCAATACCAGTACACAGGAGGATTTGAATTAAATATCAATACGACCAAATCTTATCAGCTGCTGTCCGTCAAAGCACGACGTCAAACTGTCAGGGCTGCCGATTACGTTAGTTGAAAACTTCAGGCATCTTGGCTGCGACGTAAATGGGTGGCCCGTGTTCAAGCGGTGCAAAATTTACATAACCACTAGCACTAGTAATTATCCTGCTCTGCGCTTCTCAAACGTGACACATATATCACGAGCATGAAATCTTTAAAAGTGTTCTAGCATAATTGCTGAAGAAGATGCCTAGCAACCCATTATGCAGTCAGAGTAACCAACGAAAAAGTACGTAGGCGTTTTTTAATGCAGACAACTACAAGTCTACGGATTTGCATGTGTACAGAAGCGTCAAATATCTGGAAACGGAAAAAGGGCGTGTGTTCAAAACATGGGATCGACCAATATCACTCTGTTCCGACCCGCATTACGTGCACCGCAACACCAGGCAAAAATGACCACGGTGGGATGAAGAGTGTGCAGAGGCAGCAACTAATCGAGAGCAATGGAGAGCATTGGTTAAGGATAATGTGCCTTGGCGTAGAGAGAGCGCGTTTCGAATGGTCAGGTCACTCTTTAAGTCCAGTCAAGATTAGCGATGAATATTTTGTATCACAAAGACACGGCTACAATTCCACAAAGATAAAATTAACGTAAAGAAGCTCGCAGCTAACCTTTTAATGTTACTTCAAAGCGGATAACTTTTGAGCGTATAACACGAGCAAGAGCCCTCGACTTTCTGTCGATCGTAAGTTTTGTCGAATATTTCCAGGTTGGACTGTTTGTACCCTTCACTACATCTGTTTTATTATCTTGTGGCGAATCAGCCGGATATGGCAGGGCAAAACGAACGTATAACGAAAGGTCTTTAGGCTCATAATCTTTAGGACATGGCACTTGTACCGCACGAGTAACTCGGACCTGTAAGTTGAAAAACAATATGTTCACAATGCATAATTATTTTGTTTAGTCGGAGTAGATATACTTAACTCCATGAAGAATTATTGGTATCAAATGTTAAAATAAGGTCTTAAATATCTTTACCAGGCAATGCTATATTATGCATGTAGGCACGGACAAAAATAAGGGCACAAAACCGTACGTAATAAGATCCTTTCACAAACAAATGTGGCAATAATTATCGCTAATTTACGCTTACAGTAGTTCATAAACCAACGCAACAACATAACGTTCATCTGTGGTTATGTTCCTTTCCAAACGAACGTTTTAGTTGGTTGCACTTACGTTCGTTCGGGTTCACCCTCGTTTTTATAATCTTGTTCTGCCATATTAGCCAAATTCTATTCGGATGCTGCGAGCACCCGAAGAGAATTTGGCTAATATAGCAGAACAAGATTATATTGCCATTGGCAGCTGATATCAACAAGTAAGATGCATTATATTCATATGTAAAATAAAGGATCTTGGTCTACGGGTAGCAAATATATTCAGAACAGCTCGATTAATTTGCCTCCTCGGCTATATCTAAACACCACCATCATGAAGACAATTCAGTACTAAGGACGCTTTTGTGCTCTAATAATTTGTGAAATACTCGCCGGAAGTCTGTTCGATAATCGCTAGAATTTTACTCGAGACAAGTTCAAAATTTTAGCGCGTTTACTTTAAGTTTAGTTGAGAGATGTGCAAGGTTTTGTTGGCGCATAATCCAATTTTGTGCAATGTTCGTTCATTCAAAACGTGATATTGATTTGTTTCGGGCGAGGACAGTTTGTTAGTCGCAGTTGCTTATTTTAGAAGCAATATTTTAAAAACATTTTCATCATGGGACCGTTCGATAAGAACTGTTTGACCACGTGTCCGACTTCATATATATGCAAAGCACGGAAATTATACGGTACGCAGGCGGATGAGACAAAAGAAGCCTTTCTCAACCACACTAGGAAAAGGTTATAATTTTGTCATCACAACTTTAGGCAAAATATTCACAATATTAGAAACTCAGGCGAGGCACTTCGTAGTTGAAAAACATTAACAGTAATCAAACGCACGCAAATATACAAAAATATCAATCACGCCATAATAAAAAATATGAATATCATCCGTATTGTTCCTATCTACAGTGTGATCGAAAGCACAAGCATTATAAACTAGTAACTCGCATGTAAGGATGAAACGGAGTGAGCGTGGTTACATCAAGTGATAATTTTGTATAATCACTCTTGTAACAGGCTTTGTGTTTGATATATATACCAGACTAAAACCTCTGTAACCTTGAACGCGTTGAAACTCGTCGACCCTAAACCCATCAAAAGCTGAAAACGCACGAAGTATTCGTGATAGTATCTAGATAACTAAGTTATCATATTTAGCGTGCCAAAAAACCTATATATAGACCATTCTTGACTCCCTCGAATATATAACCAAACTACTAAAGACAGATGTAATCGACGTGAGGCTGCTGCATTACGCACTTCCACAAACGTAATGCCCGTACGACCCCGGCTATCGTAACCTCATAGACGGACCTATTGGGTTCAATTTTTTGGAATTTGGGTCAGACCCAAAAAATTACGGAGCTTAGCAAGCCGCAGGAGCGCTTCACAGGATGTGTTCTGATACTGCCGATAGCCTAAGAGGTACTACCTTTGAGGTCCCCAGGGAGGTTGGTTCCGTCGTCTGCTCTCAGGCCAAAGAGACCATACCACTATTCATTATCCTCGTTCAACCGGTAGTGTATTCAAAAGGTATTCGGATTTGATTTTCCTACTTTCTCGAACGGTTAATATATTTAGCCAGTGGCCCCTACTAGGTTCCGACAAATCCCTAGACGTTTAACGTCGGATTCGCGTATAATTTCCTATTCTGGGTGCTCAGCGAAAGTTTTGATTTTGCGGTAACTTTTCCTTATTAGTCGCACGAGTCGTACTCGCACAGTAATACAATTAAATTGAAATCGGCGAGTGACGCTAAGTTTTGCTTCTTCAATGCGTGTGTCAAACCTGAACGTGGGTCGTCGATTGGGGTGACGGATTTCAAACCCTTTCTAATATACTTTCGGATCGATTGCGGCACTTGAACCAGCCATTATGAACATCGTTGAATCAACGAGGGCCGCAGTCGATAGGGGTACCGGGGTCTACCCCGGTTCGCAAGGCAATATTGGTGGATAACTGAAAAAGCAAACCACGGCAGAAGCACCCTTAGAGCTCAGGCAAGGCTCCTGAATAATCTAATCCTACAATATCTATCGCTACTAGGGTCAGCAAAACGCTTGGACACATTGGGTTTGATTAAGTATATATTGATGAGTGAAAATCGTGTATGGACAAGAACATACTGTACGGGGAATACAATAGGTACAATGTCACTAGTATGGTACGCTATAAGGAGAATGAGCAGGGCGACAAACGGGGTAAGTTGCTGAGTCATTGCCTTTTTCATCGAACTCTCACACCTGATTCAAATCACGGCGTAAACTGCTAAGCTTTTTGCAATGACAGCTGCGCTCACCTTGCTTATAAAAAGTGGGTCAGGTCAAAAGCAAACACAGGTGAGTAACACGAAGCGTATAACGGTTCGTTATCGTGAGAGGCGCCATTCAACTAACTACTCGCTCGGTACTACGATTGCTATTAGGGCAAAACAATAGGTTCAGGTAAGCGAAAGGCGGTAATACAACGGGTACAAATGAGGCATACGGGACGAAGCGTACAATGTAAGACTGTAGGTCGTGATCTTGCTCATCCTAATCACGGCTATGGTACATCATCATGTGTGGATATATATTTGTAATTGAAGTAAAGTAGCGATTGGATTAACATACAACAATTATTACAACAAAGGAGTAGTGGTACATATCGATATAACAGTAAGTTTGGGAGGTGATCATCGGTACGACACCTAACCTTCTCTTGTGCGACAGTGGTATGATGTTCTTTTTCTACTCGCATACACACATACGGACGGTGACCATGAGTATAAGACAAAATCTTCTACCATATACAAAGGTACGACTGTTTAAATTCGATTCCATGCTCCTATAAAATCATCCTTCAGACACAAAATCGCAGCCTTGATCTATGCTCGTTTGCACGCTAAATAACTTCAAAAACAGACTTTTCTATGTCTATCAACCTTAGCCAATTTGGTGTCAAAATAGGACGGGTAAGATATCTTCTAAATGGCTTATGGGACCCGGTAGGGTGAAGATGGGACCGAGTTTTTTTAACTTTTCAGTCAACCTTTCCACAAAATTGTAACAAATTGTAATGCGTTGTGTACATTAACTGGATCTTATCAACACTAGGAAAAATAATATTTCATTTTCACTGCCGAATTTACACAATTTTAGAAGACGCTGGATCCAGGGAAAACCGATAAATCATCAATTTTAAGTGTAACTCGGGGTTCACTTAGGACCTACGTTCGCGCTTGGCTCAGCGGAACAGTATCCTGTATTCTTACCAAAAAGTACGGCGATATCCACGAGCGGTAAAGAAAGCAGTCCCTAAAATCTAAACTCTGAAGTGCAACTTGGAGCGTTTTGTGTCTTAATACGAGACGTTTGGATAATGTTTGATCCATGCGATTTGTAAAATAGTTCAGCGTAATGGAGAGCTCCAAATGGACTCTCACTAATCTTGCAAAAGGTTGATGGCGTTGCCTTTGTCTTCAGCGTTCACCACTAAAGCGTTAACTTGGTGCTCGGCGGTAATTCAATGGATGCAGGTCTACTAGCTTACAAATGCGTTTTATACTAAATGTAGCGTTCAATTGGAACGAGAGATCGTACTAATTTGACGATTTAAGGTTAAATAAGAACTTTTGCTGGTCCACAACCGGTTAATAAATTCATTGCTTCGTCCCATGACAGGTTTCCTATTTAAGAATTAACACTTGCCCAATCCTTGATCAATGACAATAGACGATACGCTTAAACGTGTAAGTAGGCTACTACCGAAGTAATGAGCCGCTTTGGGGGCATTCCCAACTTCCACTGGTTCAAACGGTCTAACAAACTTGGTTTACTTAATTGATTTTCTGTGCTATTTTAATATCTTAAGTCAATTGCCTAACGTGGAAATTGTTCTACAGCGATCGGATCATTCATTACTGCTTCTACGTAAGGGCACACAAGTGGGGCAAAGAACGTGGTTGGGCGCGTCCCTAAAATTTCTCTGAGTTCGATTAATTGTCGCCAATTAGGTGGCCATACATTATCATTGTACAAATTTCATGAAAACTTCAGGGCGTAGTGGCAGGGGTTAAAATTGTATTCAGGTAACTACAAATTTGACAAAAACTAGAACTATGCGTGGCGATGCGTCATAGGTCATCGGCACTATCCTACAAGCACTAAAGCTTATGCTATTTTGCCTCGAAAAGAGTTCCACTCGGTACTAGCATTTAAGTTGTGTAGCTAGCAGTTCCTACTCGACGAAACGAGTCAGCAAGTGGCGGCCCCAGTTGTCGGGACAACCGTAACAATTTTATTAACTGAATTTCACTCGGTTTGTATCCTTAAATTGCTCGGTTTATTAATTTTCAACCGAGATTCCTGGTCTAACTCGATAGGGGCTGGGGAAAACCTATAAATTTTCAATTTCTCACTAATTTGCCATCATTTCTCTGTGAAGCTTTACATAGGGGCTGGGTTCGACCTTATTTATCGATTTACTAGGACCGGGTCAACGGTCCTCAAGAAATTGACCAATCGGGCCGAGACCCGATATCGCGTCTAGCGACATCGTAAAATTTTATACTGAGAATTGTTGCCATTTGCAACATAATTATCAATCCTGGTAAGGTTGATATTTCGTTTCACCTATGAATTAGAGGCAGGCGATAAGGCTAGAAAGTCAAGGAAAATGCGTGCTCAAACTAAACCGAAACCCACTCAGATAGCTACTTATACTACCAGTAATTTTCTGAAATCTGCGTAGGCGGCTTCCGCGCTGCACGAGTCCGCACTTTTCAAGATTCTTTGAACAGGCCACGGCTTCGCCGAGCTTCATAACACAAATGGGCGGCTAAACGGGCCCTATTTGTCAAATAAAATTATCCTATTCTTTCGTAGATATGTTGCACTGCTAACGTTAGTGATTTTGAGCAAGGGCGGACCCCTATCGGATCGCCGGGTTTGTGATTCCAACTCGATATGACCAGATTTTAAAGTCGTATTCCGTAACCGATCAACCACGAAGAAACGGCCAAAGTTTCCCTGGAGAGAATCTTAAACTATTCCCAAATTTAGGGTTTCGGTGGGGGCAAGCCCATTCAAGGTCGTCGGGTTTATGATTCCGACGTGATATTTGACAGTGATATTGACCCATCTCTAGATCCTGGTCAAATTTCAGCCAATTCCGTAGAGTAATTTTTGAGATGTGCCAGAATTTCCGCTCGGAGCGAGCTATCTCAATCTCTGAATGTTACCTTAATGAGTTCAGTTGCAGGTTAATTAAATTTACGATTCGATTTTTATAAGCGACTACTAATATCCTAACAAAATCTTAGCCAAAATTGTCGAAGATAACAGTGTGCCACGTGACTTTTATCAATTGCATTAACTCTTAGTAATGATTCCATGCGTAGCTTTTGTAACTAAATCTCATAAAATGCATCCTTACAAAACAGAATCGCTTATTCAAAATTGAAATAAGAAAGCAAGGCCAAGGATGGTACCAAGTGTCATTCTAATTATTGCACATGAAAAATTTTGTTTAACCTCGGTCGGCTCAAAAAGGATATCTCGGTTCCTAACACGATTCAGGGAATCATGTAAAAATAGATCTCTACGCGAGCGTCGCGTTTATTTGTACCTTAACTCATCGATCGAGGGAGGTTCAGCTTGACTTCGGTCGGCTAATCTAATCGTGTGAGTGGCTAATTACAGCTACATGCCTGCGGGACAAGCTAGGACAGGCAGGGCTATCATGTAAAGAAAAGTATGGACAGGGAGTCCATGGAGGCTTACGCTTAAGGCTAATCAAGCCAAACTTCTCCGTCCTACCTTAACTAAACTCAAGGCTAACCCTATCCTACATCCGTAGTACTCCGTGATTACACTAAGCCCTGTCCACACTTACAGTCTTGGATCCAATCACTCGACGTCCATCGCTCGTCCATCCATTCGTCAGATCAAAGCAAGGAAAAAGCCAAGAAAACCGAAAAACTACGAGTAAAACTATAACCGAATCAATAAGCGACAGAGCTGCTCTGCAAAACGACCGAACTCTGTGCCGCCGAAGTCAGACTGAACGCTCGAGAGCTCGTGTGGCTCTCCATAAATACTACGAATTTCGGTGATTAATTTTGATTTACGAGTCCATTAAAGATTTACTTACCCATTAGCGGAAACGAAACAGAATTTTTAGTACTTTAGGTATAGGATTGCTAAACTGATTTGCATGTATCTGATATTAGAATAACAAATAACACGCTACTTTAATTACCGTTGCGCTTACCATGGATAGCATGAAATATTACTTTGGCAAAACATAACATTTGATATTTCGCTATGTCAACATGCTCTTGGGAGTTGTAGGCAAGAATGCTCGATGACAAACTATGGCGCATAGTCGTACAAATAATACCTTAAAATGTAAAGAATTCAAAGTAAAGAATTAGCAATTTCGAAAAAATGAGCGACATTAATTGTATACTTAGATAGTATTTGGAGACCTACGTTGGTCAGCATGTTATAAAATGTAATCGGTAAAATTTTATTTTAACACCTATAATTTAGAACCTGCTGTCTGATGTGGTTAAATATATTTTGGATATGTACACATCTGCATGCAGAATTGTTCGCTTGTATCTACGCAAACTCACTAAGAGGGTCTGCACAAATCTCCACTTTGAACCATAATCGGTCGGAATTTAACCGTCATGTAACTTGTCGTTTAGTGGAGTGCACAGTGGAGTTAAAAATTTCACAACGTCGACGGTTTCAATTGGAACAACTAATCACGGTGGTGCCACGCCTATAGATCTTTTCCAGACATAATAAAATGTTGAAGCCTCATATCGTGGTCTAAGGTCACCCGAGAGATTTTTGTTAGTCTATTTAACTTTTTAATGAATGAGCTACATTAGCTGAAATTGTGTTTGTGATCTTAGCTTAAATACTTATGACAGTCATTGCACTGATTTGCTGGATTTTATCGATGTAGTTAAGACTCAGATTTTGAGCTTTCACAAAAATCTAGATGGTATCTCTTGTATCCCGATACATATTAGGCTAAAATATTCAATGGTATATTGCCTGATATCAAACATTTATAGCAGTAGCAACATGTTTACAATGGAGTATTTTTTGAGACAAAATCAGCCGCAATTTTTGCTATTAAACTATGTAAATTTGGTATTGGATTGATGGACTCGGATAAAAGTTTCTAAGATAGCGCTAGAATTACCCGTAGTAGTAGCAACATTCCCATAGTCTTACTCACTGTGGCATAAGGAGTGCGTAAGTCATTTGGTCAAACCATACGTATGTTTTCTGTTATTCTATGTAACTTTCTAACAAATAACCCGATTTGCTTAAAACTATATACGATCTTAGATACACTGCTTATAACTATGCTTGAATGGTAGTAATAATTTTTGTTATATTTTACAGCTCATAATTACATCATTTAGTGACGCATATACAACGTTCAATGCGAACAAAAATCGTAAAAGTATTTTAAAACCTAATTCTCTCTGTTATCGCGTATATAACTTTGTTTGCAACATAAAAAACATTAGTTGGAATCAAATTTCTGCGCTGAAACAACTTTAAACAGTATACAAATACTCGTTGTATAATATAGGCAGTCGTGCGTTCAAACATTTGTACTCACGGTTGTGACCACTTCAAACGTGTACGGTATCTCTCTGTTATCGCGTATATAACTTTGTTTGCAACATAAAAAACATTAGTTGGAATCAAATTTCTGCGCTGAAACAACTTTAAACAGTATACAAATACTCGTTGTATAATATAGGCAGTCGTGCGTTCAAACATTTGTACTCACGGTTGTGACCACTTCAAACGTGCACGGTAGAACACGTTTAAACGATTCACCTTAAGAACAAATCTGGGACAGCGCTTCTCTCAATGCCACAATCGTCTTTTAAAATATGTATGCTGTGATCTTTGAGATTTCTACGCACGGCTCTAAATATATAAATTATGTTGTAATTAATAGTATTCGTATCACTCTTGTTTTGGTGAAAAGCTTATGCAAGGTGCCATTCACGGCCTGGGGACAGCTTTATACACAGAGTTTCTGAGCAACAAACAAAATCTGGTAAATTTTCCATAGTTCTGAATATCAAATATTTGATACCAATACAGATAACGTTTCGGAAGTTGCGAAGATGTTAACGATCTTCCTACTTGTTCCACAATTGCTATATATATTTTGAAAAATTTTGAAAATTATTACAAACACATTTTCACATCAGCTTACAAAAGCTTAATGCTTTGGTCTCACATATTAGAGAATAAAATTTGTCTTGTTCTTCTGTTCGGCGTAACGCTGTGCATTGTTCCTAATAAATATTTCATAAATAAATTCCAAAAATATTTTTTTCAATTTAGGAAAGTTGGTTAACAAAATATTTAAAACACATTATTTTATGCCCGCATCCTGGAAAACTTAACAATATAGCACAATGGAAAAATGTCCACATCTTGCGACAATGCATATAATGTGGCGTGACATGAGATCATACTCTTCTTCAAAGGTTCATCATGAACACTCGGTACAACTAAGTTCGTTAAATTCGTAAAATGCTTCGGAATTTCACGTTTTATCATAACATTTTGTATAATGTTCTCCATATCAACAAAAGATATATAACACAAAACCGGTATTTGTCTAAATGTTTATTATTACCATTGGGTCCCATAGATGCTAGGTCCTAGCAAGCATTATTCTATATTTTATAACGCAAGCAGTTTTCAACACAGCTTTTGCCGAGAAAAGGATAACTATACGGCTTCTCGAGCCGTTCGTGTATCATGCATTGGCCGTTCATTTGTGGAAATAGATTAAAATAAATTTTTAAATTACTTAATATAAAACAACTTATGTAATTAATATCGATAAAACCGTTGTTTCAAAAACATTACCAACGATTAACTCCCATATAAAAGAAGACTACATTATTACTGTCGGGTGTCTACGCTATGTGTATGCAGACATTAATTCAGCATTAAAATTGTGATCCTTTTTTTAGCTTTGGGGAAATTTTTGAGCTACCGTGGGAATTATATCATATTAGGGTATATCTTGGAAATCGATGACAGGCAGTTACTGACAGATAACAGTTATTAGACAACAGGAATTTTGCAAAATGTAATTTTCAAATTATTACTGAATAAATTTATCCTAAGATAGATCATCCGGTTGCCTCGTTCCAATATACAATTTTAAACTCAGTGTTTACTGTAATACCTACAACCTGAGAACTGATTTTTATAATTTTTTCCACCAAATCATGGGGTCATAGAATTTCATATACAAGTAAAATTATTTGCTTGTATCTCCTTTTGTTAGCAAGCAGTGGTTGAATAAACCCGTATTTCGGTCCAAAATTAGGTCATATCAAAATATACCGTCTATACCTTAGTACGAGGCAAACAAAAAGCGTTAAAAATTTTCAAAGGTATACGGCGGTAAACCAAATTACCTGCGCTAATGATATATACCGAATAAGTCTTTCATGAAACATTAATGTTGTCAAGCCCGTATATTTTAGACCAACACCTTGCCGGTTGAGTTGATGTTATTTATAACTTGGGATTGGTAGGTACAATTTGGATAAAACATTCATAGCACATACACCATTAGACAGAAGTGTTGCAAAATAATATCACAAAAGCAATATCTCCAACACGGAAAAGCTTGTGCTTTGGGGAAATTTAGTGTAATTTTGCTGTTATCAAATATAACTTGGATATGGTTGCTGAGTTACGAGAAATATTTACAGTGCATGTGAAATAACATTGCTAACCCAACGTTCTCCGCGCAGCATCTAGTTGCAAGAACTGTAATTAAGAAATGGCTTGGCGGATTTTTCAGATATCTTCCTAACGAATCATTTCAAACATTGCCATTTTGGTAGGTTTAACATGGCAATAAGTGGACTAATTTTAGTCAAATTAACCTGTTAGATAGAGTATTTCTAGTAAAAGTCTAACACTAACTATATTCTATTTCCACACTGCTTTCTGCAGAAACATGACGGGTCAAAGATGTTTTTAAACTTTTCCTCCTCAAATATGTACTTTCGTTAAAATTGAACCTATTTGACCAATATTTTCACTCTGTATTTCAATTTATCGTATACACAGACATTTAAGGATATACTAAGGGAAATATGGGCTCAAACTAGTTTCTCAATCAATCTTTATTTAAGAATCTACCAATGGTGCGTTTGTAGTCTATAACTTGCCAGTGACATAAATCACTATAGCTATTCAACAACGGGACTATGCGTAGACAGCTCTTATTATCTATCCAAGATAGGAGTGGAATATATGCTTCCATTTTACTGCTAATAATGGTTTTATGCTAGTGAATATACTTAAGTGACTAACTTCTGCCCGGTTTGATGTTTTTAGAACGGTTCTGTGTATTGTTATGTTTTGTGATAATTTTATTACTGCTTTTCGACTAGTTATATATAAAACTGAAGTTAAATTTTTCGTCCAACAGTTCCAGCGAAGCATCTAGTAGCCCACATTTCGCAAAACTCTGGCAAATTTCACATTATAAAGCTATGTAAATACTTGTGTAGTTTCAGCGTAAACCTCTTTTAAACGTGAATTATTTGATCTTTTTGTCCCATTATGTATTTTGCACCTTAACTGCAAATATATATTATTGATATCTAAATGTATATACTTGTCAAAATAGATTCTACACTTCAAATACACAAAATGATGAAAAATTGACATTAAAGCAATAATAGTTTTGTTACTGCAAATGATTTCCAACACTGAGAAAAATTTCATCAATGGAAAACAGTTTGATAGTTTGTTCTGTAAATCCAGAGAATCAAAAAAATGATTCTTTGAATCAAGTCTCATCAATGCTAAATATCAAAATCCTTCATACACCCCTTTCAGAAAACCAATAAGCCTTATGTTAAGATAAGTCTATTTACGACATAAGGAAACATTTGTGTCAAAATTTAGTCCCTTTGACAGCATAAACGAGATGAAGATAATGTGCTTTAAAAAAAGAAGTGTCAAAAATGATATTTTAGCTTGTCATCCGAATCAAAACACTAAAAATCGTTAACGTCAAATACCCTTTTTACGCAATATTTCACTTGTTAACCGTCCGTCAGATATAAAAATGCATTTCGAAAATTTCTAGACTTAATTGCTATATGACAGCAGGTAAAGAATACAAATGTAACTAGCTACAGGCTCATGTGAACATTGAGGATACATAGAAGGATATCTTTTTGCGAAATGTTACCAGCCGTCGGAACCGTATATTAATATGCAAATGAATATAAACAACATAATAAGGCTATGAGGAGTGTTTTCTTATAACTTGTGATGAAAGGATTCGTTATTGTTAGGTTTTCACTAGCGCACAGCACTTAATCATCTAAGTTATCCACAAAAACACACATTTAGCAAAGGACTTACATTGATGTCAGGAGCTCACCAAACTAACTTTTCGAAGATATACACTGCATGTTGGCGCCTAACGCATTGCAATTATAATGGTATTCTATTCAAAGTGAGTTCGACAAAAATTGTCAGTCCCCAATAAAGTTTGAAAATTTCTAACATTCAACGCAACTAGAGATGGAGCTGGGTCACTGTGTCATGCCCCAGTAACACAGTGACCCACCGAAGATGTGACCCAGTAACCCAGTTCTCCAACTGGCCCATTGACCCGGCCAAAATAATGACTAATTTGGCCCAGTGACCCAGTTCTATCTCTGGTATATGTCGTGTTCATTCCGAAATTACGTAGAGCAAAGTGATCAAAATGACTATCTCTATGTTATGCACTTTATATTCTTTCGAAAATAAAAATGGCACAACGTATACCATAATTTTCTGCCGCATACATGTGGATATTTATACAGCGATGTAGCGCTGCCAGGCTGTACTGCGAGGAGGTGATCCACTCACAGCCCATCCCCGTACCGACCAACCAGCCACCCAAACATATGCGGAGGTTGGCCATAAAAGTGTTAAATTCAGAATTTTTAGAACGATTCAGTTTGATTGAAATAGTGTCAGCGACAGTAACTAGCAACATGTAAATTAACGAAATAGTTGAAATTACGTAGATTCAAGACACTTACAAGAATGTGGTATTTTTCAAACCCTAGCTAACAATTTGCCAATTTCGCCATCAAATCCATTTGCGAAGTTGGAGTTCGAATCGTCTTGGATTGAGCCAGTTTCATTGGTTGCTACACAACTGTTTGATACTTAGCAACCTTTTGGATTAGTCTGCCAACATTGGTAAATTTTTTTGTGACATGTAGCCGAAAATTTATAAAAATTTATGGAATCTAACATATTTTAAAATGACAAAATGCGAATTCATAGCATATTGCTTGCGTGACCCTAACATGTTTCTTAGGTTTATCTGCTACTCTTAAATAGCAAATTATTAGAAAAAACTACCGTTTTACTGTGTTGATATGATAATGTTCCTTCACGTTTGTGTTCGTTGGTTGATTTGGTTTAACTCTTCGTCATCAAAACTATATACGCCAATTAGCAATAACTGGATGTCGATGCCAACTATATTTATGCGTGCCGTGTCCCATCATTTTGTGATACTTACTTAGTTGGGATGATATGAAGTGACGGCCACACCACAAGTTGTCAGTCGTGGCAAGCACAGTACGTTCAAAGATGTGTATGGCGGACGTCTTTGCCGCTGCGCGTGAAAAAACTGACGCTGTCCGCATTCGTTTAACGGTCACAATCCTTTATTGCCCAAAATACTCTGGAATAACATCCTTAATTCTGGCAAATTTTTAAAATTTCGAATCTATCTTTTTCAAAATAGTTACATCTTTAGCGCATAGCAACGTCACGGCACTGCTGGGCGATGCACCCATATAGACTTGGATCGAGAACGTCGTCACTATATCACTGATGAAAAACATCGAAATACAATATTTCAGAATTGTCGCGATAATACCGAAGGCTTTTATTGCGATCGATGCAAGCCAGGCTATATTGGCAACGCTCGTGCTTCAGAAGGATGTCGCCTTTCACATCAGCAATGCCAATGTAATGGACACAGCGAGCAGTGCGATTCCCAAACTGGACGATGTTATGTAAGTACACGGCGCATTCAAACGCAAAAAAAATTCACTCCTGTATAAAATATGCTGTGAAAATAGTAAAAATAATTGTGTAAAGTATTATGTACAATCTTAAAATTTGTAATTTATTTGATACAGTTAAAAATGGAATTATATTAAACTTTAACGCTGTGCTGCATTATATTTGTCTTAATTCTTACAACATTCTCTACAATAGCAATAAATGCATTATAATATTGGTATTTACAATATTATAAGTAATAGTTGTAGAATAGCTAACAAAGTGCGTTCAAAGACGTATACGCAGGATTGTGACGAGTTCAAACGAATGCGACAGCATAAGTTTTAGCGAGCGGCAAAAACATACAACCGCGCATACACATCTTTGAACGTACTGTTGGTTCTTCCACAACTAAACTTGTAATATAGCCGTAGCCCGTGTGCGTCCCAGACTAAGATCTTCGGACTACACAGTCAGACACTAGTCGGTTAACTCTACAACTGTGGTTCCTAACGCCAAGTATTCACCCAACTATTTATTAAACCGCATATATATAGTAACACATTATATACGTAATAAACATACAAAAGTTACAATACTTACATTAACTCTATAATGTTATACCGCACTCCAAATTATACGCACTAAGTTTCACTTCCGATTGTGAATATTAATAAATCACTTGATTACACCGTTTGCGCGAAGAAGTGAGGCCCTAAGCTCAGGGTGCAAGCCTTTAAATTAACTTTTAGTCTGCACCGCCCAAAACATTGGAATTTATCTAAAGCCGGGTTCCTATTCTTATAATTGAAAATTTCGCTCTCTAGCTTATAGCTTAAACTTAAATTTTTGCGTTAAAAACCCTTTTTTTATATGAAATTCTCAGAGTTCGTAAATCACAACAAATTTCGTGCAAATCCAGCGAAAATACACTTACATTTTCGTTAATGTAAGTGTATAAGTTAAGGCACATACGGCTTACACTCAAATCAGATAGATAAGTAAACCTATAGTTCCGACATACAAATCCTAAAGTTTTAAGTTGTGTTACACTCTCTTAAAGTTATTATTTTTCAAGAAATAATAAAATTCTTCAAATCGAATCAAAAGCAGAAATAACCGAGGTATTGATGACCGCAACTCCTTAACGGATGAGCCAATTGTGGCCAATTTTGGTGTGGATGATCTACTGCGTGCCCTGTGACATTTGGCGATAAAATCCGAAATAGCCAAATCATCCCCCTGTTCGGTTTTATAGAGTTTCCTTTAGAACTTTTTTAGAACAGCTCACAATAAATTTTATAACTGTTTACTGACACCAAAACACATAGTGCCAACAGGTATCAATACAAACAGCAATCCTTATGCGCGACTAAACCTAAAATGAGCGCGCCTACCATCCTATTTTAAAATAGCCATATTTTTTGTAGCAGAACCCTTCTTTGTGATTGCATAATGTAGTAAAAACCAGTTAAGAGCGGATGTAAGGTGATATGAACTGGGTAATTTTTTGGTTCGCTAGTTCGTTAACAAAATCCACAAACTGTTGAAAACATAATTTTGTGAGTTTTAAATTCGTGCGTTTTGTTCGTGAACAGTGTTACAGGAAGGCGTCGCTCGACACATGGAGTGCAAGATCTCAACGATGAAACCTATTTTAACCATGTTGTTCAACATTTGAAATAAAGAATTTTTAAACTTGTTCGTTAACGCAAACGTATAAAATAATAAAATTTGTTCGCGAACACAAACGTATGTTCTTAAGCAAATGTTGTTCGCGAACACAAACGTACATCTTAAATTTATTTTGCATAGATTATTTTCTCATAGAGAAATGCGCAGCCGACATAACTATGAGCATGTATGATTAAAATCACCAAGCATCAAAGTTTGCGAACATTTGCTTTTTAAAACTAAAGTTCCGTTGGAGATAATGACTTATTAATTGTGCTGTGTTTGAATCTACAATTTATTAGTGAACATATTATGAGTGAAATTGTTTGCGAACAAATGCTTTTATATGTCGCATTCAACTATGATTCCAGTTTAATAATTAATGATTGTACAAATTTATTGTAAAATTTAAAAATATGAAAATTGTTTGTTCGCGAACACTTGAACAATTGCAAAAATTTAACTTGTTTTGTGAACAATAAATTGTTCAGTTTCTGTTGAAATGGCAATGTTCGCGAATGCTGAAAACTAAAAATTTTAACCACGTTTGTGTTGCCGAACAAAAACGAATTCTGAATCAGTCAATGTTCTAATTAACAGTGAACCGTTTTCTTTTAATAATAAATCGCCAAATTTTTTTTCCTAGACAGTTAGTTATTTCTAGCAATAGGATTCCAGTTCGTCCAATTTTGTTTAACGAAAAACCGTGCCAAATTCCCTGTTTGTTACGTAACAGTGGTTTTCGATTCCACATGGGCTTTGACAAAATAGGATGGCCAACGGGGTGATTTTATGTTTAGTCCCGTATAACTTTCTTGCACAAATAAATAATTGCTCAAATCACAGCACAGACGTAATACAAATGATAATCATACACGTACTACACCTAATAACCATATACGAAATGACGCAAAATATTTTCTATGGTTCGATGAAAATTTCGCACTATTCATTTATTCAATAATAGCAAAGCCATGTTGTAGGGACACCGATAGCAAATGAGATCGCATCCAAAGATTACAAAATTAAATAAGGTTTATGGATTCACATTACCAAATTTGTTTTCAAGAGTAGGTATTATACCGTTACATTACCCTTTCCGCCGCCAAAAAATTGTCCCCAAATTTCCCTATTGGTGCAAATGAATAAATACTGAGTTATCATATTTTATAAATATGTGTACAAAAATTATTCAATTATCTGTTTCCTCATGTGCGTAGTTCATTATAATAGATTATCATTGACCCTTAAGTAATTCCTCATTAATTTTTTTTCATTACTGTGTCAATTGTCCACCAACCACATATTTGTTAACATCGCAGCTGTTATAATCATCGTTGTTGTTACTGCATATGGCAATTGCATCACTATTTAAGTATCAATCGCAGTGTATAAAGGCTTTCACACACACCGAGGCCCTGATATTGTCACCAAGTGACCCTGACGATGCACCACCACTTTCCCCCAATTCGTTACATATCCATACATTTTCAGAGTAATATATCGATTCTCCTGATATATCCACCAACGAAAACAGCTATCAGTAACCGTACACATGCAGTACATCACTAATAAATACATCGTACGTGCGAATAATATATGTTAACCAATAAGACACGCGGCCCATGTCAACCTTAGAGGCCGGACGTTATAACGTTTGAAAAAAACAGCTTACAATGGGGGGTTCGGGGGCGGCAGCCCCCCGACTTAGGCTTAGTACATGACTCCTATACGGAGGCTCCTATAGCTTAGGCTAAGACTAATGCTTAGGCTTATTATATGAAGAACAGCATAGCATGCATTTCACTCCCGCCCCTAAAGGTTACATTGACCAGACACACGATGGTCAGTACATTATTGACGTTTTCAGCTTTCACACTTGAAGACATATGTTGCATTTACTTCCCCAATAGCAGCGCTTAGAACCAGTGTTGCATCGATTGAATACGCATTTATTATACATACGACACAAACAATAATACGAGATTGCGTTCTCAAGGTAGTTGTTAATTTGCTTTTGTTTAGAACTAATTTTCGTACCACAGTTGCATCTTGAACAAAAAGGGCGGTATTTAGTCAAATTACTTTAATAGGTTTGAACATTTTATAGGATTAACGCGTTTCAAGACTACAAACAAATTTGTTTAATCTCATATTTGCGAGTATTTCAGTCAAATTTTGTTTATTTAAACAACAAAACATGGATAACGAATATATGCCATTTTAAACAATGCTCGAACACTATACGACTTAGTTTTAAATTTGCACATATATTTTTCTCCGCATTGTTATCTTTAGATTTGTTTTCATTGCCTGAAACTGAAGAGATGTATATCAAAAATTTTGGTATAAGGAATACGTTTTTTACTTAAACATTTTTACATATTTACAAAAAAATTACATGCTATCGTATTTTTGTTATGCCCCCGGATGGAGAACTAAGCAAGAATATAATAATGCAATAGCATCGTATATATCAACGCAATGAATAAATTTTACGAAAATAGTTACACAGCAACTATATATTGCAAGCTTTTTAGATCCCATTTGTCGGACAATAACTAAACCTTAGTTATACATTGAACGTGTTATTACTGCGGCAGATATCCGTTAATATTTTATATTTACTTCAGCGATCTTGATTCAATGATTTTACACAAAAAAATTCCATAGATAAATTACCCATCGAGCTGTAAACACTTGTATTTTTTATGTGATAAAACTGTTTCTAAACGATTTCTACTCCAACTCTAACATTATATTACGGTGGTATGGTTCACTACAAATGACATATACAGTTTAATACGACGAGAAATATTATAAATAATGTATAAATATTCGTTCCGACTTTTATACAAATTGTCAGCAAAATGACATTATTCCTTTAAAACAAAAATAATTATATAGAAAGGGTTTTGCTAAGGAATGCTTTATAATAACTGTTAGGTTTAACGCTGCATAAACTGCTAATTCTGACTGAATCCGCTTTCTTTTACAAAAACTATAGAAATCAGTAAACTGTTAGACCTGTTCCATACTACAAAATTAATTTCGGTACCGTTAGTAATATTTTACCAGCTGTGATTGATATTTCCACCCTACCTATAAGTTATACCAAGGATCAATAATTCCAATTGCGGAGATCAATTATTAGTACATCACCGCGGTTTTGTTGTCTCCTTTTAGTCAAACAAAATATACAAAAACTGCACTTTTTCATTTAAATAATGACATAGGCCAGGCATTTTATTTATTCTAAGTTATTTCAACATGCAACACATATTGTTTATCTTATTTGAATACGTTTTTAACAGATAATGTAGGCAGTCATAAAAAGTCATTGATTCTTGACGTTTTTTGATTCTTGTGGTTGTTGACGCCAAAATATATTTTTTAGTATTAGCCCAGTTTGGTTTGTCAAAGCAGAAATATATATAATACATCCTGTGTTGGAAACTACTATGCAATTTGACTTCTGTCTCACGAATACATGTCACCAAGCTATGGGAGTAGAACGTTTTGTCTTGGTCAGACTGTACATGCTCCCGCGGGCTCATCTCAACTTTATGACGGATTAACTTAATCGTATTTCATGCGTGGTTTGGTAAGACGACTATTAAATTGTAATGAAACGTAACATTTGACGGTAACCCCATATTTTGTTGACCATAATATAAAATTACTTTTACCTTTATGATATGTTCACTTAAAAATAAATACTTTCTGCATAGAGATTATTCGTATTAGGATTGACAGGTATATTAAAAATGTATTCAAATTATATTTAACATTCGTCGTTGAAATACGCTTACCGAAATTTTGTGAAACGAATCCATATTGTTATAAAAATAAATGTAAAATATTCGCACCGTTTGCAGGGCTTAACCTAGAATATGACAATATCCAGTTATTCATAGAATGTATTTGGAACAAAAATATTACAATACTTCTATGACCGCAAAATTTGTTACCTAGTACTGCTGGGTTTCTTTTATAAATATATGTAAAAAATAACTTTGTGTTTATACAGCTGAGTTTTTTGATATGCCAAACTTTGCATTATAGTGCACAGGCACAATACATAAAACTGCACACACAAATGTAATTTGAAAAAAATACATATTTTAAGATTCAATTGAGAGAATTTTATATTTTTTATTACCAACCCCACATGATATACTACCCTTGAGGAATATATGCACTCCAACAAAGTCGAAGTGGATGGCCACTAAACCGGAGCCCACTTCGAAAAACCACTTGTTATAAAGAACAACATACTCAGTGTTCACCAAAACAGGTACAGGTTTGAGAGACTCCCAGGGTATTTAAAATTTTTTATTACATTAAGCACAAGATTCAAAGCATACACGCGGCCAGAATACCATTAAATCGGAGCCTAGCCGTAGACAGATGCTAATGTGTATAAAGAACACATATCTAAAAGCCGCGCTAGCAAGACATCCCGTCTAAGGGTAGCATTTTTTACTGAGGGTCCAACAAAACACGGAAACAATATAAGGTCTTCCATCTGTCCACCCTGCCAATCCTGCTTGTCCCCAGCCCCTGCCGTACTGCCTCTAGTGGTCAGTACTAGGTCAGTCTCACTGAGCAAACAAAGAGGAACTCATTCAGCCTCGAACGCGCCGTCCTGTGTGTGAGACAGGTGTGATAACCACTCCACTAATCGTGCGTTTAGACATTTTAGCTCATGGCTTTTCACTATATAAACTGTGTTGCAATTCATGTAGTTTAAGACGTGTGTATGTGTTTCACTGTGCAATATTTAAATTTATGGCAATCTCGTTGATTGATATATATGGTCTTATGATTCATAAGGTCGCAGAGTATAAAAGTATAAAGAATTACTTTGTAAGAAAGATTTATTACAGAGTGCTCTTAAAATCATGCAATTTTGTTTTGTGTTTCATACAGTTTATTATATGTATATGTTTGGGGGTGTAACTTTGTGAGTAGTATCTAACACAGAAGCATTGTGTTCTGCTTTTGCTTATATAAATATATAATTTATTTTCGTTACAAAAATGTGTAAAAAATGATATTGTTTCATAAAACATTTATAAATCTTCGTCGTTTTGAAGTCAAAATTGTCTAAAACATCACACGTAAATTTATAACATTTTTAGCTTATGATACATTTCAGCCCAATTTTGTTATTTCGTATTTTAGAACTGCCGTGATAATACTGATGGACATCATTGTGAACGGTGTAGGCCAGGCTTTGTCGGTAACGCCCTCTCAAGCCGAGGTTGCTACCGCCAGGGTCCTACCTTGTGTCAGTGCAATGGACATAGTACACAATGTGATCGCTCGAGTGGTCGATGCTATGTAATTGTTTGAAATATTACACAACGTTTTTAGATTTTCTTTAAAATTTGGTGTGTGCAATTTCCAGAGTTCCATGTGTCAGTGCAATTGGCACAGTACACTATATGGTCTGGTGGATGTATGGCATTGTTTGATATATTACACAACGTTTTTTCGATTTTCTCACAAATTTGATGAGCGCAATTTTCAGAGTTCCGTGTAGTACACAATGTGATTTCACGAGTAGTGCATGCTCTGTAATTGTTTGAAATATTACACAACGTGTTTTTGATTTTTCTCTAAAGTTTGTTGTGTGCAATTTCCAGACTTCTGTGTGTCAGTGCAATGACATAGTGCACATTGTGATCGCTGGAGTGGTCGATGCTCTGTAATTGTTTGAAATATTACACAACGTATTTTCATTTTCTCTAAAATTTGATGTGTTCAATTTCTAGAGTTTGTTTAGCCTTATATGATTTTTCTTTTTGGTCTCACTACGCATATCTTTAGGTAATAATTGTTTGATGGGATTATCTCAGTCGCATTATCTTATAAACCTACATTATCGTACAATGTTCCATAAATCTGAAATAGCGAAACACTCATTAATTGGCTTTAGTTGAATATCCGGAACCATAAACATCAACTTGATTCCTTGCTAAAATCATTTGCATATTCAGAATACTGACCAAATATGTCACATGTGGTTGCGTATTTTCGTCAAATTTGAAGATAAAAGGAAACTATATCATTTTTAGCCGTGGATATGTAACTTGAAGCCAAATAATTCATATAGATAATTGAAAATCTACTTACTACTAATAATAACAGTATTTAACGGTATGAATAATAAATTTTTCCAGAAATTGTCTATGTGTACGTATAATTTACTAATTTGAAAAAAACGTGGGTGTTGCAAAATCTGATCCACGCAGTAATTTTCGGGTGCTGGTGGTATAGCGCTGTAATTACCCAGTAATTTTCCAGATGCAATCAAATCCTTGTCATTTTAATTTTTCGGGTCAAAGTTTATCCCGTCTGCGCTTGTAAGGGTACCGCGTTCGAATACCGCGATTAAACCATTTTTATAGTATAATTCAAAATTTTTATCACAAATCTATCCCTGTATTATTTTAAACTGTATAAATGATGGTATTAAATTATATTAATATTTTGGTAAATATTAATATTTTTATTTTAAATAATGAATAATTAGGAATTCTGTTATTAAGTAAAACGCAATTATATAAACTACATTTCTAAAGCATCTTTGGCTTCGTCGTTTGCGTCAAAGAAGACATAAGTTCGGTGCTCCGGATATCATTTGTTGCTCTAAATTGCGTTTTACAGAACAAATGATTTTTTGAATTAGAACATAGATAGGTTCGATAACGTGATATTTTAAGCTGATATCTAATTAGGAGGATATCAAACCAGCGGATTCGACTAGAGCGTTGATGATGACTTTCTAATTAGCATTATTTCGATGCAATCCAATCCAGATGAAGATATATGAAAGCGACGATAGAGTACATTTACACATATTACGGCACAGAAACAAAAGGCATTCAATCAAAAATTATCAGATTGAATGAAAAGCAACATTGACCTATTATAGTTGAAAGTAGTTGAAATTTTCACAATGCACGTATCTATAAGTTAGTTAGTTACATTATCGCAGCACGAACATTATCCTTACAGGATCTAAACTAAGAAATAAAGTGATTATAATAATCGCTTTGGAGACCCAGTTTGGGAGTAAGTTTTATTAAATTTAGGGCTTTGTGTTTTGTGATATTTTGCCACGATTTATATGCTCACAGTACATGTATAGCTTATCTGAGAACATAATAGTTGATTCTTTAACTTTTTCATAATGTTACCTGGATTTGGTGCTAAAATAAGGTTGAAATAACATTTCTGCGATCAAAATCAGACTAAATGCGGCTGTTGCCACATGTAGTTATGTTCAAAATGCATAAACCAACATGGTTTAATGTTTAGCAGATAATTTTCAAGTATTGAACGTGTGTTGGGCACTTGTTGCAATTAAACTAATTATTGTTCATCGTTTGAACTGAACTTCGTAACCAGCAGTACAAAATGAACTTCTAGTAATTGAAAATTTTAATTTTCAGAACTGCCAACATAACACTGCCGGATTTCACTGCGATGAATGTCGTACAGGATATTACGGAGACGCTCGATCGCCAGCTGGTTGTTCTCAATGCCCATGTCCGTAAGTACCAATGTTCCTTTGAAACACGCGACATATCATCGTCTTCCTTAAAAATGAAAACTATAGTTGATAAAGGCTAGGTTTCGTCTGAAAATATTGGGTCAACAGCGCTTTGAGGCAGTCATTTTGACTACCTGTTTGTATTAAAATCGTACCCAACGAATGATTTCAGCGTACACTAGCTGGTTTGTTTAATTACGGCTTATGTATAAGATTGCCCTTACGACATCACATGTCCCCTTGCCTCAGTTACCCGTAGCAATAAGGACAAGTTTAAGCGGATACAATTCTATCCGAGGAGCTACTAGTTGCGGAAGGTAGACTGTGCTCAAAGGACATCTCTTCTAATGTGGCTAAATATTTCCTTGCGGAATCATTGGATGCTGCTATAAATATAGTTATCGGACAAAGTTGGTGCTTTTGTCGACACAGCCATCAGACTATGACATTGTATTTCAGCTTGTTTAATTAGGGCTTATGTACAAGATTATCCTTACGACAACACAGGCCCCCTTACCTCAGTTAACCGTAGCAATAAGGACAAGTTTAAGCGGATACAGTTCTATCCGAGAACCTACTAGTTGCGGAAGGTAGACTGTGCTCAAAGGACATCTCTTCTAATGTGGCTAAATATTTCCTTGCGGAATCATTGGATGCTGCTATAAATATGGTTATCGGATATAGTTAGTGCTTTTGTCGACACAGCCATCAGACTATGACATTGTATTTCAGCTTGTTTAATTAGGGCTTATGTACAAGATTATCCTTACGACAACACAGGCCCCCTTACCTCAGTTAACCGTAGCAATAAGGACAAGTTTAAGCGGATACAGTTCTATCCGAGAACCTACTAGTTGCGGAAGGTAGACTGTGCTCAAAGGACATCTCTTCTAATGTGGCTAAATATTTCCTTGCGGAATCATTGGATGCTGCTATAAATATGGTTATCGGACAAAGTTGGTGCTTTTGTCGACACAGCCATCAGACTATGACATTGTATTTCAGCTTGTTTAATTAGGGCTTATGTACAAGATTATCCTTACGACATCACAGGCCTCCTTACCTCAGTTACCCGTAGCAATAAGGACAAGTTTAAGCGGATACAATTCTATCCGAGGAGCTACTAGTTGCGGAAGGTAGACTGTGCTCAAAGGACATCTCTTCTAATGTGGCTAAATATTTCCTTGCGGAATCATTGGATGCTGCTATAAATATAGTTATCGGACAAAGTTGGTGCTTTTGTCGACACAGCCATCAGACTATGACATTGTATTTCAGCTTGTTTAATTAGGGCTTATGTACAAGATTATCCTTACGACATCACAGGCCTCCTTACCTCAGTTACCCGTAGCAATAAGGACAAGTTTAAGCGGATACAATTCTATCCGAGGAGCTACTAGTTGCGGAAGGTAGACTGTGCTCAAAGGACATCTCTTCTAATGTGGCTAAATATTTCCTTGCGGAATCATTGGATGCTGCTATAAATATAGTTATCGGACAAAGTTGGTGCTTTTGTCGACACAGCCATCAGACTATGACATTGTATTTCAGCTTGTTTAATTAGGGCTTATGTACAAGATTATCCTTACGACAACACAGGCCCCCTTACCTCAGTTAACCGTAGCAATAAGGACAAGTTTAAGCGGATACAATTCTATCCGAGCACCTACTAGTTGCGGAAGGTAGACTGTGCTCAAAGGACATCTCTTCTAATGTGGCTAAATATTTCCTTGCGGAATCATTGGATGCTGCTATAAATATGGTTATCGGACAAAGTTGGTGCTTTTGTCGACACAGCCATCAGACTATGACATT
>JASANE010030410.1:0-25314 GCA_030248225.1 Trileptium ribeirensis | reverse complement strand
TGTGGTTCTCGTTCAGTTACGTATCCTACCGTTTCCTTATAACTTAGTTGAGAATCACACGATCATTCTAGACTGTACAAAAAAATAAAGCATATCCGTGCGGTAATACACCCGTGATATTTTAGGGGGACATTTTGTCGTCCCTGTGTTCTAGTGGGGACATCCGATCAACCCAATAGAGGGAGGGAGAGGTGACGGATTATCTCCCAATTATCAAGTGTTAGAGTAAGGCACCCCTTCGTGTTAATATGCATAAACTGGCGAGTGTCATACTTCCGTGTAAACTTTGAACCCTCGCCCTCGCATATAGCACAAAAACTAAATTGTTGAAAACTCAATTCACAAATAAACGAGAAGCGAAAGTATGATATACAGACATACACTCTACTTTGATTTATCTCTAAGCAGATATATAACATTCCGCTCATTGTTCTCGCTCGAATATTATTCTATTAATATCAATACAGAGCAGTATTAACAATATTATATAATTTAGAATTATTATCATATAAATATGACATAACACATAATGATAACTACATTATTTTAACTTATATCGTAATACTATATTATACTAATATATAGCTATATAATATACATGTTATTTTAATGACTTTTCACAACAAGGCACTTCGCCCCAACGTATTTTATGGCAAGTTATAAAAAATGTTCGCCACTTTTGCCATGCATTTAACAGAACCCAACTCGACTGAGCAGACCAAACCAAATCAACAAACATTCTTTCTTAAAATATAAACCAAAATACACCTGAATCTATCACAGTAATCGCATCGGTATTTTAAAAACAAATTTACGTTTTGGTGCTGTTACGACAAAAATGTAAGATATCAATCCTGGCTTTCAATTTTGAAGTATACGTGGTGTCACAAAACTACCAGAAACCAAAAAAGCTTTATAACCGGTTAAACTAACCTAAGTGAAGATTTTGTTCCTAATTCAGCAAGTTTTGTCAGTGATTCGCTGCTCAATTTGACGTTCTCGATTTGAGCTCTAATTTTAATTATCTGAAATCAATATAGTACAAAAGATATTAGCGGAGTATTGGTACTTAGCGGATAAAGGAAATCGAGGCTGGACGCGGACGGACAATGTTGCGTCTAGATGAGGACAAACAAAATTTTGGCTGAATTCGAAAGGACAGAATATCGCATGGTCGCAAAAACGCAATTTGTTTTGATTGCAAACAGACGCAATTTCATCGGAATGTGAAAGGACACAATCTCGTCTGGATGCGACGGAAGCAACCTTCTATGGATCTGGAGAGACAAAATTTCGTCAGTCTATGTCTGTTTTTTTCCGCACTTACTTCTTCTCTTGATTGCAACTTCTAACTTTTGAAGTTCATATCACAGATATTTTGTAATATATCACATGGCGGCAGTGGAGATATTTCAACGACGCGTTAAAGTACACAGAGCCAAGCGGGATTTAAAATTTTTTGGGAGATGATTCGAAACGCACACAAAAATTTCAAGAAATACTGAAAGGAAATTCAAACAACATAAAACGAAATCCGGCAAACATTCTCAGAACATGTTGCAGCTCATCAAGATGTGCTCGCGGATTATCATGAAGAATCATACGTCCGTAACAGAATAGCATCATAAGCTGTTAAAACCGACAAGGAAACTTTAATTAGAAAGAAGCAATTTTTCCCAGTAGCATTTTTTGACTTGAATCACATTAAGCCCCCCTATATATAGCGCAAAATAACCGCAATGTCTTTTAAGTCAATAAGTTAACATTCGATTTGGCGCCATGGCTTTAAAATATTGTTTGTCCAACATAAGCTATAGATATGTAGGTGCAGATTATCCATAGATTTATACATTCAGCAAAAGCAATAAATAAGCTCCATAATAATGCTCATAAATCATTCATAGTTGCACCTCAAACAAAATTGAGTAATCAATTCGACCATACAGTAATAAACAGGGTGTCTACAGGATCCCAAAAGTAACTGACCCGGTCCGTGTGCGTCAAATTTCCGGTATTTACAAATGAAAACTAGCTCAAGTGCGTATCCAAAGTAGAAGCCCCAACACATTATAGGTCTCCATTCTAGCGTTTTCAATGAAATATTCTTCCACAAATCTTTCGTGAAAATAAGCCTTCGGAATTATTAGGTTCCCAGCACTTTGCAGAGTCATTTTCCCTGATTTCATTGATGAAATCGAATCGTTATTTTCACTGATACAAGTGGCCAAAATTCCTTTAAGAACCTCATTTTCCATGTACCCTATTATCTCTTGTCGAAATTACCAGGCGACTTCCCTTAATGTCCACCTCGTGGTTTTCTTTATTCGTCAGTACGCGCTGTTATCGAAATGACTAATATGTTAACCTTACACTGTGTGATAGAGGCAATGATTCGCTTAGTTTAGTGGCCGCTATCTAATACGATGTGTTATCCGCCCGCAAAGCGAAGCGATTTGTGCAATCAGGACTGCGGCAAAAACCATTAGACGTGGATCTGAGCAAATTCATACTGTCTAGATGTAAAAATGGCATGTAAAATTTCTGTAAAAGTTGACAAAAAATTTTGTAATGTTCTAATTGAAACGGCGTTTCAGTCAATTTCCCAGTCGAAGACACCCTGAATAATTGCACACTTTGCATGTACATCCGTCCATAAACAAACACAAACACTAATTCTAAACCAAGTCAAATTTTGTTTACGTTACATTCGTTTATAAACGATAGTTTTATCTAACGTTCGTTTGCGTTTAAGATCGTTATCGTTTCGCGTTCGTTTTATACTTATTTTTGTCCATTGTAGTTACCACGTTACTAAAGTGAAACAGTAAAATTCGACTTCATATTGGTTTAAAATTGGGCATTTTTAAATACTGCTCTCGAAAAATGAACTTACTTATAGATGCTTTGTAACATTGTGTGCCTTGCCGCAGGTAAAAAGTTAGAAATTTTCCCATCCGTTCAAGACTTAAAGCCGTTGATATAAAACTTTGCATTAATGCAATAACTAAGGAATAAGATAATCTATCTTATACTAGATTAATTTTATTAAATTACGTAATATGATTATAATTTCTAACGTTATGTCGCGACGTGGAAATTTTTTCAAAGCAATATTAGTCTCACGCGACATACTCAGAAAAAACTGAAAATATTCAGGTGGAATAGCGACTAAAAACCCAAATTCCCGAAGACGTCACAAACAATTCATGATTGGTATTAAATCATAGGTAAACCCAAGGGTGATAAGAATTTCTTACCTCCACCATTTCGTCGGGAGTGTTCGGCATAGTTTTGATGATCAAAAGACGGTCGAGCAGATCATGTGGAATGCCATGCGGCGACTTCAAACCATCCGATCCCCTAAAATGAATAACCTGAAAATTAAAACTTGCTCTCACGGGCATAATTTAGTAATAAAATTATAAAATAATTTATATTTATTAATTGTCAATTATATTTTGAAATTACTTATTACATTCTGAATAATATACAAACAATAATAATGCATGCAGCAAGATAGTACAACTAAAGACTAGAATTTCGCAAGCGAGGGCGAAAAGGAGCGAGTATGACTTTCTCTATCGTTGTAATTATGTGGTATCATGTGGAAAATTATCTATTTCTGAGAAAGGTCAACGAATCATATTCCACAAAAAGTGTTGCTCGCCAAAGTTTTAAACCTGGATGAGCTAATTCCAGCGGTGGGTTCGTTTTGGTTGTGAGTCCAATGCAGCGAGAGATGGGCTATGAAACGTAGGTACCCCCACGGCAGATTTGGCAAAAACAACCCATAAAAATTAGTTTTAGCAATTTTGTACCAAATATAAGGTAGCAGCTCTAATGTTCAATAAATCAAATCACTGTTGCTATCAAACACAGACAATTTATCTAAATTCATACACCCGAACACGAGTTACACCGCCAGGCTAAAACTTGACGATTTTCCCCTGCAGCTATGACTAGTAACTCCATTCGCTCCGTTTCAAGAAGTTAAAAATGTGATAATACTACAGTACGCGCCAGAAATGACCGTCGCATTTCCAGTGAACGGGTTCGAGCTAGTGGCTCGCTCGAGCTGTCGAAACTATTTAAATTAATAATAAATTCTATTTTTAGAACAAGTTTTATCTCGAGCGAGGGACAGTCAGTTTTGCGGGTATATACTGTATTTTCTTACAATAACCAGGTCATCAATGGCAGATGTTGCCGATTGCAGGGCTTTCATCATACTACAAAGAGCACTATAGTACTAGTAATACGGAATGCCAATGTCAATACAGTTGCTTACACACATTAAACAATAATTTTGCATTGGTTTTCGTCAGGGATATACAAGCCATCTAAGATTGGCCCTAGTTTAAAAAAATTTAAACACAAAAGAAATCAGCTAATGCTACGTGTTTCCCCAAACCGCAGTTATTTCACTGAAACAGTATATGAGGCTGTATTAAAATTGTGAATTCGAAATAAAATGTGCATAATATCTATAAATTTAACTTATTGCATTTCTGTTATGTCCAACACATAAAATTTTAGGTAGCAGTGTAAGAAACATAGAGCTATCTATAGTGACAGATAGAACAATAATTGTCGGTTTGTCAGTTCGGCGTTCGTATTATAGTTCCTCGATAAACAGCACACCCGCAATTTAGCTCAAACACAGCAACAATACCTCAAACATACCTAGCTACATACATTACAGAACAAATCGCACGATTCGAAGCAACGATACGTTAAATAGTCGATTCGACAGCTCGATGAAGATAGGTAAACCATTCGACGTCAAGTATATGAACCAGGTCGATAAATAACATACTAGTTGGCTCAAACAGAACACATTCGTCAAAACTTGTATTATAGAACAAATCCTGCGATTCGTAGGATGAAGTACAATGATAAGTTGAATAATGGATTTGCCAGCACGGTGGGTATACGTAAAGCATTCATCCTCGAGCATATGAACTTCGTCGATAAATAGTACACCCGGAATTAGCAGGCAGAATACCATAATTTGTCAAAACTTACCTTACAGAACAAATCCCGCGATTCGTAGCAAATACAACGATAGGAGAAATAGTTGATTCAACAGCTCGGTGGAGATAGGTAAAGCATTCAACGTCGAGCATATGAACTTCGTCGATAAATAGCACACCCGGAATTAACTCGGCAATACCTTGATCGATGTAGTCATTCACGACTTTGTTGATTTCTTTTCGAAGTTTATCTATAAAATATGACCGAAAAAATAATGTTTCATTTTAGGTAAAGTCGGAAACAAAATATGAGTGAATAAATCCGTAAACTAGAGGTAGACGCTTTGAACCGACAGAATACCATAATTTAAGAGTAAAATTTTATTTGGTGTTTAGCTATAATTTTGAGATATACATAGCGTCAATTAATGTGTGAATTACCATGCGAAGACAAGATTGCCACCTGCGGCTATTATGGATGTTACCATGTGAAGACAAGTTTGTCACCTGCGGCTATTATGGATGTTACCATGTGAAGACAAGTTCGTCACCTGCGGCTATTATAGATGTTACCATGTGAAGACAAGTTTGTCACCTGCGGCTATTATGGATGTTACCATGTGAAGACAAGTTTGTCACCTGCGGCTATTATGGTACGCTCGTTATGCTTCGAACGAAAAACGATCGTTTTGCTAAGTTAAATATTTCATAGAAGCTGGGAAACAATATGGCAGCTACGGTATATTCTTTTTAAATGTGTCAAACATTGCATAAACTGTCCTTATGTTAACAACTTCTGCAACATTTCCTAACGAGACGCATGATGCTACGTCACAAAAATATGGTAATATAAATGGCTACACGATATGCTCATCAGGTATTCACGGTAAATTGTTCTAACATTTTTTATTAGTCTCGTAATACGTTGGCATCCATGACGACGCGACTAAATTTTTGGGTCCCCAAGCCAAAGCCTCGAAACAAACGTGGACTGCTTCTGACTATATTTGCACCAGTAAAAAGGCCTCATTAGTTCCATTTTAAAAGCAAAGTTTAGTTAAATTGGCACAAAATTGTTTAAAATACATATGCTAAACGTCAACTGAATTTTATGTTGAATACAGAAGCATCCGGTAAGCTCATATGCGCTGGCGAAATTCCTTGGTATAGCGCCCACGATGTAATTACACAAAGTATTTTATTTCCAAAAGCAGACTTTATAATGTGCGAATTAACGTAATATTTACCTTAAAAATCACAAACTATGTACCTGTTATTTCAGTCTTTTTAGGCTTTATTAGTTTACTCATTAACGACATAACGTCCTGACCGCCCTAAAAACAATAAATATGAATGAGTCATTTCCGACAAAGTATTTATAGCGCATTTCCTCCACATGTAAAACTGTATTTTGAACGATGGGTTTTACAACCAGCCGTTGAGCGTAGTTTCCACAAATAAGTTTGTTATCGATAAAAACGTAAAAAATTCTTTTTTGTCCGTCTGTTGAGATCATAACTCATCGCCAGATAGATGGATCTTCAAAAATTGTTTTATTGGATCACAAATTCAATCTGTTTGAGCGCTTCAATTAGACGGTAAATCCGCCGACCACGTCTTTCAGGACAAAGTGCGCTAAAGCGGTGATGGATCACTTTTTCGAGAATAATTTTAATATATCGTATGTCTACTTCAACGGTTATAATGCATGCATTACACCGACCTTCGGCCAAACTGATAAGTTACACAGTTGGACACATATCGAAGTAAATATTACGTATATTTCATATTTTTATATGCCTAATAGTTTGCCTTTAGACATTAGTTGCCAGACTATTCTGAGTGCACTTCACTTTCAATTTCCGTCTCCTTTTTAGTTTTCCCAACACTTAGGTTTACGCGCAATCAGTTCTTGTGTTGACAAAATTTAACAAGGTAGTACACGAAATGAATAAGAAATATTAACTGTATCTGAAACGAGAAATTTTTTAACTGTAGTAGTTTAATCACGATCATGTTACCCAATTTGATAATTATTATAATTGTTGTCTTGATAATATTTGATAATAAATTTCAATTAGTATATTCTCAATCCTTTGTGCAAATAAATTTGGTTTTTCCGGTGGCTTTCGGTTAAACAAACAAAGCGATTTGGATTTTGAGTTTTACGTTTGTAAGAAGCGGTGGCATTGCTCATCGCCTATACATACACAAATGGAAGCTAAGTCAACAGTAATACAGCCGACAATATTACAGGCATAGAATCCTTTTTGTGAGCGCATATATATTCTTGGAAATTAATCTGATAATGGTATTCGATGGTATATTGAAACAGAATCAATACAGAGAGAGATAAATGACGCATATATATGCAATAAAATTCGTATATTCCCCAGTATACATACGAGACTACATTTACTGCAGTGTACCACTTCTGAAACGCTGCTATACGGCTCGACAATGAATGTTCATTAAACGTTGTCGGCAAAGCATGCTTACTAACGGTTACAAAACACTGCCACACATTTTATAACAAGTAAAAAATGGAAATAAATAAAAACAAAAAAGAGTAAGTCCAGGCTTCTTTTATCTGCTTATAAATTTCTGTCATATTTAAGAACGAACTTAGATCAATCTGTTTGAGCAACATTGCAATTTTTGTTTGAAATTTGGGATTGTGTAGTAGCGATTTTTCGTCAACATACGGAGGCAATGTGTTCCAAGCATTTATGCAGCTACATACGAGTGTATGGCTTAATCCATTTAGCTTAGTTTCTGGTTTTCTAAGCTTCATCGGAGTCCGACTTGTGCAGTTAATATTAGTCAAATAAAGTATCAACGTTACGTATATTTAAATACAATAAATGTAAGTATACTTAAATAAGAGGTACACATAACTTTCGCACACAAATCCGTATTTGTGTGTGAAGATTATATGTAATATTTGTAATATAAACATATTACAAAATATAATTATACAGTTACAGACAATCTTCACACACAAATATGACTGATCAGAGCGCAACACAAAATGAGACCTAATAATTTTAACTTGGTTGTTTTCATTGCAATCAGCATTGTGATCACCACTTTCTATGGAGATAATACGTATATAAATGCATAATGGGCCACTGCTTGTAGCTTTAATATAAATGCCACGTGTTAGCATACTCTCTGAAAAGCTGGCAACTCATATTGTTTTAATACCGGGGTTTTTTTACAGGGGGGGGGGCTAGGGGGGACCACCCCTAAACCTCCTCCCCCTAGAATTTCGAGTCCCCCCGAGAATTTTTTAAATCTAATTTAAAAAAATTATAGTTACCATTAGAATATGTCGCAAATTCTTTTTCTGTGCTGATAATTCGTTGTTGCTCGTTGAACATGTAAGGATACGTTGTTGAGGACCGTGTGTAGCTCGATGGACGCCGTTGTCCAAATTTACATGTAGGGATTTGGAACAACGCATAGCGGTAGCTATGATCCGCTGGGTAGTGTACGGCATAAATATATAATGTATATTATGTGTCATTCACCCCCTCTAAAATGATTCCGCCCCCCCCCCGAGCTAGGGGGTGGGGGCTAGAGTTGCAAAAGTTAAAAATTAATACCCGGACCCGGACCCGGAATTTTTGGAAAGAAATACCCGGACCCGGAATTTTTGGAAAGAAATACCCGGACCCGGAATTTTTGGAAAGAAATACCCGGACCCGGACCCGGAATTTTTGGAAAGAAATACCCGGACCCGGAATTTTGAAACAAAAATACCCGGAATACCCAGAAGTTGACGAGAGAATAAAAATTGTAAGGGGGTAAAATAGCCAGGGCCATAATGTCGAAACAATGGAGAAGATGCGCACCTACTAGAGGCGAGAATACTGAAATTCCTAGGCTCGCTTCTAAAATTGAAATATACTCGCTTGTTTACATATCTTTGCAAGGCGTTAACAACGTACGAACTGTCACAAGGTTTTTCAGTCTCGGTTTCTAAACCATGCGTTGTTACTCTCGTGCTATACGTCGTATATATAGTACTTAGGTACAAAACATTCGGAGTCGATTGCCAGCCCTAACCACCTTATTTTTGACCTTAGCTTTTTGCACAAAAGAACGCAATTATTGCTACACGCTAACGAACGCGATCAGGTATAAACGCAATATCAAGAAACGAATGCTGTTTCATTTCAACGCTTTACATGATCCAACGCCCTTGCTCAATGCGTATATATGGCAACAGCAACACTGTTGAACTTTGGTCCGGGTATTTTTACAATTCCCGGACCCGGAATTTTCTTTGGAAGAATACCCGGACCCGGACCCGGAATTTGTTGGAGGTAAATACCCGGACCCGGACCCGGATATTTCTTCGAAAAATACCCGGAATACCCGGACCCGGCTGCAACTCTAGTGGGGGCACCACCCCTAGGCTCTCCCCTAGAATTTGGACCCGAAAAAACCACGGTAATATACATACCAACCACAACAATCTGCGGATGGAAGAATAGTGCGGAGCAAGAAAAAAACGTGAACTTGGCGGCACTCCCCAAGCCGTCACCATGATTTCACGATGGTGAAAATACAAGGCCTAAGGCAAATGCATTTGACAACAAACATGATAATGGTTATAATTATTATTATATTCATTATTATACTGCTATTCTGCTGAGCAAAAATATTTTCTACTGATAATTCAATATTTTACATTTTGATAAGTCGACTAAAAATTCACATATATAATTATATATAACTTCATCCACGGCGGATACATAGTGCCGGAAGGTAACTATTATTGATAGCGTATGCACGGACTAAATGTTAACATACCAATATTCTGTGCTTAACATTATCCTCAACAAATTTTAAAGCTTAACGATACGCAGTTGATATTTTACTATTTATACAAATAAAAAGGACTGCAATAATTTGAGCTTATGCAATTTAATTTATACCTGTGGCCTGGCGTTGGCAACATCCAAGTCGTGCAGCGTGACATCTTGAATGACTTCTTTCTTTTTGTGGACATCTCCTTTCGGCAGCGGGACGTACTCGTCGGCTTCGAGATCAAACTCTGTCGCATAGCTATCGCAACGCCCCATACGCTGAAACAAAAAACTCTATATATATTTGGAGTAGTAAGAGTATAATACAGATATACGAATCACAAATGATACAGAACTGACACAAATAGCGCGGACGCACGTAGAACTTCCGTACTGCTGCATGCACTAATAATGAATGTATGAACTATGTGTCATCATAGTTTGAGCACTAGTACTGCAATGCAACAGTTACAAGCTGATTATTTGAGAAACTAAACATTTCAGAACTGATCATTACTAAATATACGAAAAATGACAACTACATTATTAGCCAGAAATGACTGTCGCATCTCGATGAGTTGCTCGATCGAAATTTAGAAAGTATTCAAATAAAGTTTGATAATTAAGAATGAGCGACAGTCATATTTGGCTGGCCTGTCCACAGCCCTCCAAAAAGTGGGGGAAACTTTGGGGGGCATGTTAATTACGGGGAACATTAAAGTGGAGGGATAATTTCACGCAGTTTTATTACAGCGAATGTATTTGCAAGCATAAAAACGATATTTTAGCATTATAAATAGCGGTAATTAATACTTAAAAAACCATTTGCAAACAATAAACATAAATTTTCTGACATACAAATTTTTTTGGAATTAGTTGAACATGGGGGTTTCGGCCGAGTGGAGGGGCGGATATGAGGGAAAATCTAACGAATCTGGGGAATTTGGAAAGTGGTCGGAGGCCACTGTAGGCAGGCCAGTTTGGCGAGTACTCTACAATGAAGCTTTATCACCGTGTCAAATTGGTTTTTTGCAGTCTAGCATATCAATATCGATCCAAAGATACTGTCGTGTTTATTGAAAAACTCAAGAGGTTTTACGCACCCACTGTAACTGGCTTTATACGATGGAACTGTACTAAAACCACATTTTCAACACGTCCGACAAAACAATCAACACATGAATAAAACACGGAATTATACAATTCTAAAAAAGAAAATATTTCTACAAAATATTCAACAGATACGTGCAATCATTGTGAATACGACTTGCCTTAACTACACCGCTGTTCGCTTCAATATGGATCACATCTCCAACTTCCACTTTTTCCTTCATCAAAACTTCATGAATTGACGGATCAAGCTTTAGCTGCTTACTGCCTTTGGTGGTCTTAAGCCCGATGATAACGTGACTAAGCGTTTTGCCGTACCCTTAAATAATAAATAACTTTTACAAAACTTATACGACTTAGTTGTGTATTAGGAATCCACGCTTCATACCTGATTGAATGTATTATGCATAATACATTAGCATCACAAAAATAAAATACATGCCACGCAGCAAATGAAAACCTTATTGCTCTAATTTTATTAAAAATCCTGATGTACAAACCGTATTGACATGTCCGCACTTGGGGGACAACTCCCCGCTTTTCAAATCCCTCAAATTTCGTGAGATTTCCCAATGTCTGTACCACTGCACTCGTCCGAACACCCAATGTTCAGTTAAATCCAAAAATTTTTGTCTCTAAATTATTATGTTTTCCGGATGCAATATGTGTTTAAAGATTCATCACTATTTATTATGCTAAAATTTCGTTTTATAACCTTAAAACACTTGCGCGATGAAAAAGTGCATTCTTTTATCATTTTAAGCAAAATATATGCCCTCCCACTTTGAAACTTACTCATGAGAAATAACGTGGGGCCCCGATGCCACCTCCACTTTTCGGAATGGTGTGGACAGGCCAACCATAGTGATTCCGACGTAAGAAGCAGGGAGTAGCCGGAATTCTGGTTCAAGCGAAAATCGTTGCAGTTCCGGCAAAGGCAAAAACAATGCCGGAACTAGAATTCCGGCTTAAAAAATTTTTTCGTCATTTTTGCTTCACCTGTTACCCACACATGTAATAAATACATAATGATCAAGTTCTAATACGACCAAACAAAAGAAAAGATTAATTCAGCAAAATTGCTGTGTGAAACGTAAGTAGGACACGTGATTTCAGTACGAATTATTCATGTTAACCCTGTAGGAGTTTGTTAACAAAACAAAGCCAGCTCGACGCTTGTAGCAGCTGTTTTACACATTCAGAAGTTTGCGATGTATGCTAGCGTTAAACCGGTCCAACTCGGTAACAAAGTATGGATTATTTAGAAGTGCTTAGCTGTAAGTTTAGCTAACTTAAATGTTTTCAGGCACCAGCCAGTGCGCTTGTAAACTTTATAAGTCAGTCTACATTGAAGTAAAGTAACATGTCTGCAACGCAGGCAGAAACTGCGTTCTTGGCAATGAGCTGTATTTATTGAAACTGTGGCAGCAGTATAACAGTTTGTCGTATTTATTACATTCTGATCAGAAAGTTATCATCATTATCATCTAGCTGACGGGCACTAGTTGTCCAAAAATACAATGTTTCTATCCACTGATCAGAAAATTATAGCATACCTTCCTGCATTTTGTTTTAGAACCATAAATAGCAATAATTTCAAGTTGCCTACTGAATAGCATATAGCAAATGCATGTGCAGTAAAGGGATGCGATTGGAGATATAGCCAAACTGTTTAGTTTATGCTCCATACCAGCATGTTTAGTTACAACCACATTCTAACGTCATTCAGCCTAACGCAATTTACACAAGGCTGTATAGTGAAAAGTATTTTTTGCTCTGGGTGTCCAAAAAACCAATATATTCACCGGTAAACTAGTAACCTTATTGAGATTACAGAACGTGGTAAAACAGAGATCACAGAACGTAGTACAAAACCTTCAGGTGCAACTTATCAGCCGCCCAAGGCGTCAGAACAAATTTTCAAATTTTGGGTCGAGGAACCATGAGGATGCCATACCTCAAATCCCATAACTCCAAAACCGGCGCTTTAATCGAAAAACAAAAATAGAGGCATCGGCATTTATCATTTTACTATGAAATAAAACAAGCAGAGAAAGAAATTTGAATATTAAGATAAAAATAACTTTGCTTCCGTGAAGGGTACTTAAAACGCTCATTTTGACCTCTGACCCTTAACTATGGGGCGTCATACCCCGTACCTATGGAACCATGGGTCACAGAGCAAAACCAGCATTGGCAATGAGTTTCCCGTGAACGAAAACACCCAAGGGAAACTTTTCAGCTGCCCAGAACGTCAGAACAAATTTTCTAATTTTGGGACGAGGAACCATGATGGTGCCATACCTTAAACCCCATAACTCCAAAACCGGAGCCTTAATCGAAAAACAAAAGAAGAGACGTCGGCGTTTATCATTTTACTATGAAACAAAACCACCAGAGAAAGAAATTCGAATGTTAAGATAAAAATAACCTTGCTCCCGTGAAGGGTACTAAAAACCCTCATTTTGACCTCTGACCCCAACCATGGGGCGTCAAACCCTTGTTCCCATGGGTCGTGGAGCAAAACCGGCACCGGTAATGAGTTTCCCATGCCCGCAAGCATCCAGATAAAACTTATCAGCCGCCCAAGACGTCAGAACAAATTTGCAAATTTTGGGTCGAGGAACCATTGGGGCGCCATACCCGAGTACCTGAAACCCATAAATCCAGAACCGGAGCTTTAATCGAAAAACAAAAAAAGGCATCGGCATTTATCATTTTACTATGAAATAAAACCATCCAGAGAAACGTTCTGATAAACATTATTAGCTTCCTCGGTCTCGTCAATGTTCCGTAGAGGCCAATAATGCCATCGCAATACATTAGGTTTAATGTAAAAGTTATTTTTGGCACATTTTAAATCCAATGTACCTTCATTTCTTTCTTCACACGTTTTACTATATATAAGTTTCGAAGACCATGTTCCAGTTCCGGATCCGGTTTATGGACGGTTCCGGTTATTCCCTGGTACGCAGCTATAAAATGTTAGCAAATCTATTCACGAACAGAAATCCACAGCGATATTATTTATAAATAAAACCTGAAGACTAGTCACAGAAGTACACAACTACAGAGACATAGGACACAACTACTACAATTCGAAAAACTAAATACAGATACAACTACGCCATGTTGCAGAACGCCGAGTTGGTTGGTGATACTTTGCCATTCGATTAGTAAACAACACCAATGGTTTCAAAATTACGCCATTGTTAAACATTGACGACAATAGAGAAACATAGCGGTTACAATTGGTTATTTTTATATGCAGGATTAATTTCGTAATCGAAATCCATATAAACGGGCTTCAACAAATGCTTGCACCAAAATATATTCCTTACCTCCTAGCGGATTTTCAGTTTCGCATGGAGTGAGTTCCGTTACTTCACCTTCATAAACTTCTTTCGTTTCACGAACTCGCAGGCCTAAATAGATAAATTTTAATTTTAAGGCGGATTGAAATTGACTCAGTTTACACAGTAAGCAGAGTTGCACCGGCCACTATAGATACATAGGAATTATTTGGCCCTCGACAGCTGTAGTTCGCTTATCAACTCAGTAAAGGTCTTATATTCATGTTACCATATTTCGTGCTAGATAATAAATTTGTAAATAAACTGGAGTAGAACAAGATCTGATTTACGCAGAATTTAGCAAATGTTAGAGGCTAGGTAGTTATGCTGATTATTATACGAGTGGTTCTATGTTGACTATAAGCGTCGTACTAAAATGTAGGATTTTAGAAAACTGAACGACATAAATTATAAGTAATATAAGTTATAGCGGACGGCGCATACCGCATATTAATGAACGCATGACATTTGAAGTCCTACAATGAGCAATAACAATTTCGTGCGTAATTAGTATCGAAAAATTTAGCATTTTAAGAAAATTTTGCAAAACTTAATTTTAGATAGATGCGCACTAGTGCTGCATACCAGTTGGAAAATTTGTCGATCGGCTGTTTCTCTGACCGGAAAACAAAAATTATATACAGCCGGTATCTAACACACGTTCTAAATTAATGTGTGTAGTAAAACTATAAGTTGCTGATATCGATATACAAACAACCCCTAGACCTAATTGCAGGAATAAGCACTCGATGAATTCAATCAATCGAACCAATATTCACCGAAAGCACAACTGAGTTATTCATGTTAATATGCTAGCGTTCAATGCGAGCCGATTTCGCATTCATTAGTACTTTACACGAGCACTTAAATTCTTTGGAAAAAAATTACTACGGGAGTTGGGAGTTATAGTTCGAAAATTGTTTTACAAAAGAAAAAATATACCTATAGCACGGCGAAAGTTTTCCATTAAAACCTCGGTCTTTTTTATTTCTGTGGAATACACTTCGGACCCAACCATCGGACAAAACGGAACTTTACTGCCAAGCTCTTGCGCCATGGCTAGTGTGATTGCAGTCTGCAACAAATCAAATAAGATAACATAGCAAAAATCGTAGAACTAACACTACGAAAATCAAGAGAAAACTAATAATAAACATTTGCATAAATGGCGGGGAGTTTGCATTGATGGACAAATGCAAATGCATAAAATGGCTGCAGTGCTTCAACTAAAACCAATCTCCGGAAATCCTACGTCATATAAAACCAAGACTAGGACTTCCCCAAACTCAGACATTCACTTGTGTCTCAACATGATAAGACCGGATTCATCCTTATGGGTCAAAATATAATAACCCCACTTTTATTGGTGGGGTAGTTCAGAACACTCCAGTTTTAGTGATGATGAGTAGGTGGGATCACCGATATTTTGGATTCGGAGAACGGCTGAATTAATGGCGGTCATTCAACATAACCACTCCAAAATTAGGGGCACCCAACTTCTTTCCCAAAAACTGAGCCCCCAAAATATGAGGATACCATGAACTACAAGTCAAGACTGTGGGGTCAATATATATCTGTTAATACGATAAGCATTGGAGTGCAGAGACGAAAAGTCTGTGACAGGTACTGCAGCCAACATTTACATTGTAATAAAGTGTCTTGCCCATCACTTGTGCACTCTTATTATCACTGGGAGTGTAGCAAGGAAGATAACAGTTCCTAGTACTGTAATATAAATCCAAGCTAAGTGTCACGGTCGTTTTTGATCTTATCCCCGTCATTTTGATTATGTCAGAGCACAGGTTAGTACCACACTCTTCCCTCATGCACTATTGATTTCAGAAAATAGATCGAAATTTGCGCAAAATGGAACAGTAGAAAGCCCGGCATGAAAATAAAAAAAACATTCAAAAGCTTTCGTTATTCTCAGACGCAAGTCTAAGAAGTGTGTGACAAAAGTGTATCTCAAGTTGTGAACAAAATAACAACGCGGGAACTACTGTACAATATGTACAACTAGATTGTAAAAGTCGCCACTGGAATCCATTCCAGCATTCGATCTTATTCCCCCATAAATTTTTCTGTAATTTAATCCAGGAAAATTGAAACGAAACTAATATAAATCCATTTTTCCGGAAAATAATTCAGTAGAATCTATTCCGGGCAGTAAAAATAACGATTCTGATGGAGATATCGTTATTGCAATAAATTGCTGTACAAAAGAATCTGCACAGGTGAAATAGATTTGTTTCCAATTAATTCCACCACCGGTGTTTTTAATTAAATCGTGTTTCTTTGTGTCGAATCAAATCCAAATAAAACTACGGAAATAATTGAATCAGCTCCAGTCTATTTGAGTAGTAGTAAACATGTCTTATCAAATTGATATGATTCGATTTTTTACAGAGCCTATTTTTACAGTATTTAGCTGCACAGTACGTCAGGCATAAATACAGGGTGGTGATAACAAATCCGTCGAGAACTTTGTCGAGCGACCAACACGTTGTACTGTAGTTTGATCAACCCATTGATTAGCTGTATATAAAGGGTGCAATATCAATTCTACTTTAATCATGATAAACGCTAATTGAAAGGGAACGAGTTAAGCCAGCTAAGTTTCCACCTATACGTTTGCTAACGGAAAACATCGTAAAAAATTATTTTAGTCCGTATGAATGGATCTTCACATAATTTATATTGATCGCAAATTCATTGTATTTGTGCCCTTTCATTAGTCGTTAAACATTCCGACTACGTCTTCCAGACCAAAATCACGTCGGCTGCTTTTGATTCTTCAATTACAGCGAGAAATGATCACTGAAAAGACCATGGCAATCCATGGATTCAAGGGGTGACGTTCCGGCGGCACATGCCCTGACCCGATGAGCTAAATGGGCCCCACAGGGCAAGGGTCACATTTTTTAATTTAGCCATTCGGTTACCTACATTTTGCGACCTCTATCTCGAGGTAGAGGCTTCGTAGAAACCACATTCAGAAATCCTTACAACAACACATTTGCTGCTGTGCATTATTTTGTCGAAGCTGTCGTTTTCGAGCTATGAGCCAATGTTTAAAAAAAATACCCCCCCAAAAGTAAAAATTTCAAAATTTTTGCAAAGCAATTTTTTTGTTTATTGGGGTGGATGATGAAATAATAAGGGTTTTTAAAGTATTAAACACAGTTGTTATTAACACTGCGAGACGTTGTCGTACCAATATTTGATAGATCTTGGCGCCAAAAATTGTCCATGTTTCGCCAAGTCAATAGTGCGTGGTTATAGGTATTATAGCTAAATACGATAAAAGTAGGCATATTTGCGTAGTATGCATGAAATAAGGTAAGTCTTAGAGTCGCAACTACGTAAAATGACACTATAAATTATATTTTTTAATTTCAAAACTTTTGTCTTTTTTGTCACACGAGTAAAATGACCGTAGCGTTGCCACTAAAGTATCGTAGGCGTATAACTGCCATCATGGGACTTTTTGCGGGCTTTGCGACGTGAATCTGGAACGACAAAATGGTCAATAAGCGCAGAACAGTCACACTCCTCCGTTTCACGTCACTTTGTGGGTCACTAATTGAACGAATTTGGATTGCGCTAAAACGGAAAACATTCCAATAAAAAAATGTTAGTTGCGTTTAATTTACCCAATTTTGATTGCTTTAAAATAAAAAATTAGTGTTATTTCACCTGTATTCTATTATATATGCATTTAATTCTGATTATAACTGTAGGAATAAAATGCAAAACTCACAGTACAAAGCTATATATACCTTTCCTGTTCCAGGCGGTCCCGCAAAAAGAACAGCACGCCCAGCCATGCGTTTTGAACGTATTAACTCCACAACGATTCCAGCCGCCTGTAAAATAAGACAGTGTTAATTATTCAAAGCCATAAACCGACCCATTATAACAGGAAGTAGTAGGGCGTGAGCAACAATATTTTTGTGACATGGTCTTTATTGGCCAGATCAGAATTTTCAGCACGCGGCCATTTTGGCTAGAGGAATATATCTGTGAGCTTCGTTTTCAATATAGAAGCCTGCGCCTGTTTTTAATTTGTGAAGCTTAGATCCATCTGTATAACATGTTATCTGGATCTGCATGAACCAGGGAATAACCGGAACCGGAACCAGCAACCGGAACCGTCCATTTAAACCGAATTCGGAACCGGAACCTGGTCTTCGAAATTTATATATAGTAAAACAGATGATGGAAGGACTGAAGGTATAGTGGATTTAAAATGCATTAAAAATAACTTTTATATGCATTAAACTTAATGTACTGCGATGGTATTATTGCCTTTCTGAAACTTTAAAGAACTGAGGAAGCTAATAATGTTTATTTATCGATCAAATATGTAGGTTTTTGGACATTCAGAGCAAAAAAACGGCTTCCACTATACACCATTGCGTATACTGCGTCAAATCGAATGTGCTTACAAAGCTTGGAGCGTAGAATATATACTTTCGCTCTGTCTCCAGTCGCCTCCCTTTACTACACATACATTTGTTACATGTTCTTCTGTAGGAAACTTAAAATTATTGGTTTATATGATTCTAAGAGAAAACAATAGATAGAAGGTAATTTTCTGATCAGTGGTCAGAGACACTGTTTAGGCTAGCGTTGGACAAACAGTGCCCGTCAGTTAGATCGTGATGATAACTTTCTAATCAGAATGCTATAAATGAGACACACTGTGATACTGCTCGCACAGTTTCAATAAATACAGTTCATTGCCAAGAACGCAGTTTCTAGCTGTGTTGCAGATAACGTTAGTTTACTTCAATTTAGACTGATTTACCAAGTCAACAAGCGCACTGGCGGCTGCTTGACGAAATTTACGTTAGCCAAGCATACCCTAAGTACTTCTGCGTAAGTCATGCTCTGTTACCGAGTTGGACCAGTTTAATTCAAACGTATCCCACAGACTTCTGGATGTGTAAAATAGCTGCTGCAAGCATCGACATGGCTTTGATTTAACAAACTCCTGCAGGTTATTATGAAAAATTCCTGCTCTAATTATGTGCCTTACTTCGTTTCACACGGCAAATTGGTTAGTTAATCTTTTCTTTTGCTTGGTTGTATAGCTTGATCATTGTATAATATATATTACATATGTTTGAATTACAGGATGAAGAAAAACGTGGAAAATTTCAAACAAAATTTTTTAACCGGAATTCCGGTTCCGGTATGGTATTTGCCCTTTGCCGGAACGGGAACACGATTTTCGCCGGAACCGGAAATCCGGTTACTCCCTGACATGAACGTTCCTGCCATCATATTGTATTAAGCCCATAATATGTTGTTACCACTATTGAATCTTTTGATAGTTAGGTCAATAAGCATATCTATCACCGGAATTCTTGCTCTGGCCGTTCTAGCAATATACCTGGATGTTGAGAATGATATATCCACAGGCTATAATTTACAAATCTCACATGCGTTAGTAAGGCTTCTTTAAAATTTTTAATGTCTCGAGGTGATATATTGTGTATAAACATTAATGCTGCTGTCAGGGTTGACTTATAGCGCTTGAGGCACTAACTAGTATTAGTCATTGGACACCACTGAGTAGTTTCATTGTTTTGAATATCGTCCTTTTATGCCACCAAATTACACAAGCGTACAGTAATTTGGGTAGAATAACAACCTTGTATAACCAAGTAATCGTGTTTGCCCGTAGTCCCAGCTTTCCCTTATCATCATACGGAAAAAATAAATTGTTTAATAGCAATGTTGCCTGACTATTCTATGTGGTCTAACCAGTTCAGCCGGTAGTTTATTATATCTCCTAAATGTTTAACATTTGGAACGAGCTGTAGTTCATTTCCTAATATGCGAATAGGTGGAAATTCTAGTGTCTCTCGTCAGCATATATCTGAAGAAAATGTATTTGTCTTTGGGTTGCAAGATCAAATTGTCTATTACCATAGTCCATATCAATGGCGGAAGTATGCCACCCTTGGGGGCATTCTTAAGTTACCTTGATTTGTTTCTCTGTACCTTCTAGTCGCGCTTGAATAACCTGATTGTTCATGACTTCCGACATCCTAAACCTCCAACGTCGACAGTTCGAAACGGAGACGGTCATCCACTTCCATTTTCAAAGCTTCGCTGCAAGACTTCAATATTGCAAAGATCGTTTGACACATTTCTGTTCAGATCATATTATCAAGGAACACCATTCAGTGAAGTCGATATTACTATTGCTGTTGGCCGAACAACTTACAAAAATGTCTACCGTATAGTTTTCGTTCCGTGAGTAACTAGGTAGATTCAGCATTGTTCAAACTCTGATCGAAGGATCGTCTTGAGTTTTTCATATTCTTTCACATCTATTGTCTGTACGGCTTCAGGTTGCCATTCTTTGGCTACTTCCGCAGCACATTTTATTAGGGGGTGACCATCCCGTGCACCAGAATCTTTGAAATGAATCTGGTCATCATCTGTTGCATTGGACGAGGTTCCGACGATGTCCTCGAGTATTTTGTCGACTTCATCGTCAGTAAAGACCCTGTCCCAGTTTTCATCGGCGATGATCACCAATTCAAGAGCGTTACTGGCTACTTTTTTGTATCTTTTAGCTAGTGGAGTATTCAGAGAGTCAGGTCTATCTCCTGTTGCTTCTCTATTTCGCTACTTTGGTCTTCTTTCGAGCAGGACTGCTGGAGCTGTGCTAGACCCAGGATTGGTTGTCACATTGCGTCGGATTCGACTGGTTTTTTTATTTTGTCAGTTAACTTTGTGTAGCCTCTAATTTATGTTTCCAGATGAATGATCCGCTTTTTTCTTGCCTGCTCGAGAGCCCCTCAGAGTGCGTGTGGTTGTGCTGCTGCTCTTCTGATTGATGGTGCCGCCTGCGAGCAGCTATCTCTGCTGACTTGCTGCGTGCAGTTCTGAGAAGAGAATCAAATTCAAAATGGGTTTTGTGGCGCATATCGTAGCCCACAGGACATTATGCTGGTCTTCGGCACATTTTGAGGCTGATAAACCTTTGTCTGTTACTGAGGGTTTGGTAGTGATTAAAACAACCCCCTAAAGAGCCTTGGAGAATAAAGGTACGGTGGTGCTTAGGACAGCGACCCTTCCATCTCGCCGGCCTAGTTAAGTATCAAATTTTCCGTTGGTAAGAAAACCAACCTTTGATCGCGTTAACATTTTTCATTCATTTTTCCGAAAGCAATTTCTATCGGAATTTGGCTTATATGGAATCCTCTTTTATTCCATGTTAATCTGAAATTGTCCAATCGCCAACTTTTCATCGTGTCGGAGATGCATGCCGCATCGATTGCGGAGAATGTCTAATTTTTGGCTTCAAAATGGTAAATTGACATGTTCATTTTCAATCCAAAAATACCAAAGCCTCCATTACCCATACAGGTACAAACCACCTACATGCCGCCCCCGGCACTACGTCAAGGTTAAGGTTGGATTGTCCGAGGAGATTCTTGGTACAATGGATTGAAATGTATAAATTAAACGACTTACCTCACGAGCGTGAGCCTGTCCGACAAACCCAGACGCCGATGGCTTTGCATTTCCGTTCTCATCTAGTCCCAGTCCTTTGACGTGACTATGTGTTGCTACACGTTGTACACGCGCAGAACTTTTGACCTCGTTAATTTTCATATTTTAGTGTTTGTATCTATAAGTCATATATACTTTTGTTAAATGAAGCGAAATTTACAAAACCGCAAAACGCCGTTCAATACCAATAATATACAAACATTACTGCAACCTGATTAGCGTTATCACGCACGAAATACAAAAAAACTAAATATATAAACAAGCTAGTTAAGTTTAGCATTTAAACCAAAATCAAAGACAACTGTACATGGCGGCAGTGCACACATATGTCTATGAGTGAAATTTATTTCGCGCATCAAGCTTCATCAAAGTTCCAAACTGTACGCTTCTTTTATACGCAATGTTCCACGTTACCACAGTGGAACCGTACACACAGAGCTCCATCGTTCAAGTTGTCCAAGTCGTGATTCAATATTCATATCTAGGTTGGCAACTTTAACACTTATCAATGATCAAAATAATGCAGAATTGCAGCCCACACAGGTGCGGAATAAACACAGGTGCGAGATAAACTTAACATGGATGATTTTTAAGCAGAATATTTCCGCCGTCAATAGCAAAGCCATTTGAAAACATGTTTACCAATACATTTGAACGGGCTTCACCATCAGTCACAAGGTTGCCTTCGCTTGTTTTGTAGACCTAATAACGTTTTGGAACAAGAGCTGTTATTTCATTACTATAAAAGTAATTATCATCATACGTGTAGCTAGAGAATGACACTCGTCGCTTTTGCAAAATATTGAATTCATTTTTCAGAATATGACTAAAAATTTTATATGTATCATTATTACCACCTTTCTTACATTTTTCTTATAGTTTGTTTCTGTACTAAAAAGCGCTGAATACAGAAGTGGTCTTTTCGTTTCGCATTTAAGCTGTTAAGGAGTTTATGAGGTAAATGTTATGTAAAAGCATAATTCACTATATTGCAAAAACTGTTCTGCTACTCCTCAACAACTATGTGTATTGTGCAAAACATGTCCCAATCGATACTAACAAAAAAGTTCCACTTCTGCTCAACACTATGACCACTAATTCAAACGAACATTAAGATTAATTAGCTTTAAGAAACGCCAGCGCGTGTTGATATTATGAGATAAAGAACGCATTGCAGTATAGTTCAATTCCACAATGTGTATATATACCAATTCAGTGACCTTGGAACAAATTAGATGAGCATGTCGTGTCAGCACCGTCTTTTGCAGCTTCAAAAGCCGGCTCCACGTCCCTGGGGCTTTGACAACGCGTTAAACCGTGCGCAGTTTTCGTGTATTTGCGTTGCAATAAACTGGAAGAAGGAACATTTCATGGCAATCAATGGACTCAAGGGGCGAACACCAGTAAAGATCTCCACTGGTGTGGCCCCAAGCAGGTTCGTTAAATTCTTGTGTGACAATGTTATTCCATATAAATAGGAATTAAAAATTCCGCGTTCTGTCAAAAGCTCGATGGCAATTCTCGTACGATCCTTATTCAACTTCCAAGAAAAATTTGATCTAGGTTTGTCAGGTTTACCATAAACAACCCGTTTCAATTTACAACTTATGAGTCCACCGACTTTTATGTTCTATAAAAGACCTTTCCTCCACTCACGTTTTCAGTACATAAACACTTATAGCAGCATAAGGCTCCATTCCCAATGTTGTATATAGTATTAGACTCGTGTCTGGCTAAATCATCGCTCGCACAGTTTCAATACATACAGTTCATTTGCAAGAATGCAGTTCCTGGCTGCGTTACAGGTATGTTACTTTACTACAATGTAGACTGATTTACAAAGTTTACAAACGCACTGGAGGGTGCTTGGCGCAATTTATATTAGCCAGACTTACAGCTAAGTACTTCTAAATAATTCATACTCTGTTGCCGAGTTGGATCGGTTTCATTCTAACATACCTCGCAGATTTCGGAATGTGTAAAATAGCAGCTACAAGCATCGAGCTGGCTTTGATTTGTTGACAAACTCTTGCAGTGTTAAGATGAAAATTCTTACTGCAATTATATGTACGTTTCAGACAGTAATGTGTCGAGTTAATCTTTTTTTGTTTGATTGTGTATGGAATTTGATCATTATATATATAACGTATGATTGGATTACAGATATATAAAGAAAAAATTTGTGCAACTTTTAAACCGAAATTCCGGTTCAGAAATGGTTTTTGCAGGGTTCCCGCGGAATTAGGGTTACCATTTTCCCCGCCTCCAGGACCCAAAATCCTTGTTTTAATGTGACATTAAATTGGGTTTGTGACGACGAGGAACCACTATAGAAGCACTCGGTACGCCAGGGGTACTGAATTCTTGAGCATTGTGCAACAAGTCTCAATTTAAGAGGAATTTTATAACAAACAAACCGCGAGAAACAATACAACCCACTTTAGTCGAGCTCTTTGCGAAATTCGTCCATCTGTTGGTCAATTGTTGCGACGCTGCAGCCGTATCCTCTCGCGATTTTTTGTTCTGTTTCCGTGTGTCTTCCAGTGCTTGGCCATTCGCTTTCGCGAGCGGCCTCCGCATCAGCAGCTGCGGTCTCATGCTTGGCCTGATCCAGAGCATTTCGGTATCGCTTAGGAGCCGATCGTATGAATTTCATCATTGACTGAGCTACATCCATTGCCAGTGTACATCGTTCCGACTTAATACCATCATAAACGTATCGCTGCGCAACTAATGTCCATTCCTTCAGGTTTTCAACCAGAAAACCATTGTTTATCGAAGATTAGCTTTCTACAGAAGAATTTCCATGAAACAGCACCAGCACCATACGGGGCAGAAACCATAAGTTTTCTGGTGTCATTGGGTTTCTGGTCATGAGGTCGTGATATAGTTTATCCAAACGCGTCTTGCTCGGCGATTAATTGTGAAGGCGTTCGCGACAGCGTTAATCTGTGGCCAATGCCTTGAACTCGGACATTGCATTATTGCAGTGATGCTGGTAATCCGATTCGCATTGAGTATAACGTCCAAAACGAGTCGCATTCGGTTCTGCGACTGCTGAGGACTACTAATTGCAGAGGGAAACAAAGAACTTATTTACCTAAGCAACTTATATTTGAGAGGACATCGTTTTATCAATTTAACAGCCATGGAGCACAGGAATTCAGGAGATGTAGAACGCCAGTTTGGCCTGATCGGACTCGGCACCTTCCTTAATTGTCCTTGCAGCACCAAATCCAACGTCAATTTTCTTAGCTAGGCAAACGCTTTCTGAGTCAAATTCGCATTTAATACGCAACAGAGGCGAAGTAGATTTGCACTGCTCCATCACCTCAGATCTGACAAATCTCGACATTAACCTGTGCATCAATCGAACGAGTTCGTCTTACCTAAAAAAGGAGTTGTAAATGTTGACTGTTGAAACCGCACCAAAAACGGTTGAACAATATTATCGATTGATATAAATATTTCAAGCTTCACTAGAAGCAAGCCATCGGAATAGATACGTAACTGAACGAAGAACAT